>CM045892.1:44396067-44421067 GCA_025169545.1 Anguilla japonica | reverse complement strand
ACAAAATAATTCAAGCTTTTGTTGGTGCGGCGTCTTAATACCGCCGCGCGCCAAGTAGCTGGAAAAAAGACGTGCCTCTTAAACAAAAGATTCCCGAAAGAATCGAAGGGGAGACGGAAATTCCGCGCGCGCAGCGCTGATCAGTGCGATTGTAATTTGATGAGACTTTGTTTCTCGGCGATTACAGCCGCGTAGGCTGTGGGAGTTCGTGCTCGCGTCTCCTCAGGCACGCCATTTATCACCAAGCTTCGGGCCAGGGCGCGTCTTCAATGAAGATCAGTGTTTCTCTGCTCTGAGAAGTGTGTGGCTACAACAGAGGAGGCCGTGAAATGACGTACGCGAACGTGTTCTGTGATCAGTACCCCATTAGATATTTTAAACACTTCCACAATCACTTATTTTAGTTAAATAATTTTGAGTTCTTAATATAAACGTGTTTGCAAACATTAAGTTAAACAATACACAATCCATAGGGGTCGTAAAATAAAAAATGAAACAAGTTGTAAGCGACTGTAACTTTACATTCATGTCAAAGAAGTCTATCATTTGTAAAAGTTTATATGTTCTCAGCAGGTTTTATTAATTTGCAGGCCTAGTTAATCAGACCCATATGAAAACCAAAATATTTTTTGAAAAAATGTGGTGTGATAAATTAATTTTTTTCTTCTGCTCCTGTAGCCTGCAGTTGTCAGTCTTCTCGCATGTGATCTTCCTAGAGGGACCTCACAATAGAAAGAACACAATGACATCATAACTTACATTGTGATGTTGCATATTGTGACATCATAATATATCTAGACCATGATTCCGCTGTCTCTGCCAGTCACCAGGCCCAAACAGAGATGCACGGATCTATGCAGACACTACAGTGACGCTTGTTTGTTCTTTTTTCTCCAGCACCACAAACCACTCAAGGAACAAATGTGACAGATGTAGGTCACAGAGGGAAACAATATCATGTGCCCTTGTGAAGGGCTATGTATTCCTCTGCAAAGTTCCCAAAACTGCGCTCAAAAAAAGTCCAAGGGTTGGCACTCCCAGAACTACAAAAAAATAAAAAGTTGATTAACAAGGTCTTAAATTACTCTGGATTGAGCAACACAAGCAATTAGCCGGCATGGCTGTTCTGGTGTTTTCTGTTCCCAGCGACTGCAGGGCCCTGTGGCTACTCGATGCGTTAATTTGACAGGAATTTTCTGAAAACTGTGAGAAACGGAGCAGGCATTTCCCCGATGCTTCCCCTGTCTCTCTCCCTCCTGTGCGTTTGTGTGTGTGTGTGTGTGTGCGTGTATATCACGGTGGTCATTAATGCTTCAGGCAGCTCTCCTCGTCTGAAAACGCTGATTTGCTTCGCTCTCTGGAAGGCTCTCTCGCGCTTTCCGTCTCCACGGGGATTTTTTTAAAAAAACCTATGAAATGAATATTTTCTCTCTTCTTTTTGAGAAAAAAAAAAAAGAAAAAAAACTTTCTGGCATTCCAACATCAACAGGCGTCACTCTTTGCGCTAATAAAGTTTAGCGCGATGGTTTTCCGATCAGAAACGCCGTCTCAGCACCAAGACCACGAGCCACGAGTTACAGAGACACTTTAAGAGACGCCCCCAAACCCCCCCCCCCCCCCCCCCCCCCCCCCCCCCCCCCCTTTTTCAAAAGCACTCCGTGATCCACCCGGACTAAGTCTGCAGTTTGGTTCAGCCAGCAGATGTACTCTCTGGTTTATTTAAGAAAGAGAGGAAATAGTTGTAGGAAAAAGGTGTAGTGAAAGAGACTTGGTGCTTATATGAAGATTACGTGAAAGATTTAAGACTTTAGTCGTCTGTTCCGTTAATGCTGAACAGGGCTCTGACAAGGCTCCATTGGCTCCCGCTTCGACCAATTAAAAGCTAGGAATCCTACCAATCGACCAATAGGCAATGAGACAACTGGCGTCTGTCTGACAGAGGAAAACGGGGGGGACGTTGCCAGCGCAATATTCTAACCAGGACTGTGGACTGGATTCGGTCCCCATTCGTCCTCAGCTTTGCCACACAGTTAAATGCTAAACCATGCCATGGCCTTTGGTCATTTGAGTGAACGGTTTAGTGAAAGGTTCAGTGGGGATATAGGCTTGTAACCCATGGGCCTATTTCTAAGGTCAAAATTAAGGGCAGAAGTTGATTGGACACAGGCCCGCTACACGGCTCCCTCGACAATTTGTGTCTTAGCGTTTGTACTGTATGTCGCCACCGCAAGTCGCCGTTGTCGTGGGAACGCCTTGCATTAGTTGGCGGTACACGGTGGCTTTCGTACGCGGGGGGAGGGGGGCGGGGATGGCGGGGGGGGGGGGGGGGGGGGGGGGGGGGCTGTAGAGCACCCTGGCGAGATGACCAGCTGGAGCGAATCAGGGAGACGGAGGGGACGGAGGGGGGGGGGGGGGGGGGGGGGGAGCCATTTTCTCGATGAATCCCGCTGAATTTATCACGCGGGAGACAGCGTGAAATAAACGGCTCTGTCGCCGGAGAAATAAACACCCGCATCACCTGGCCGGTCATCGTCGCGCGCGGCCGGCGGGAGCCAAAATGGCCGCCGAGACGCCCCAGCCGCTCCGGGGGAATCACTCCTCCCGCAAAAAAAAAAGGCGTGTAAAAAAAAAAAAAATTAAAAAAAGAGAGAGAGAGGCGCGGTATCTGAGTTGGTGAAAGCCGCCATGTTCCGCAGACGCCGAACAGCTGTTCTACACGGGCTGGCTGATAGGAGACTGTAGAAGAATGCACCTATTATTTCTTTATCTTTTAACCCCAAATCCCCCCCCCCCCCCCCCCCCCCCCCCCCCCTCGCTCCGTTAAATGTGACCTAGTTTGGAAGGCACGATTCCCCTTTGCATTATCAAACTGCCACAGTGATAACAAAAACAAGCACTTCAAAATAATATTGCATTACCATGGAGCAAGCAAAATTCTCCATGAGAATGAGAACGGGTGAAAGCATTCCCAATCCCAAAACGACTTTTTTAATACTGGACATTTTCAAATATAGACACACACACACACACACACACACACACATGCTCTCTCTCTCGCCTTCTCTCATCTCTCTCTCTCACACACACCACAGTTCACATAATAACTGAGGGGGGAAAAGAAAACTTTGGATGATGAATGAACTGATGATGAATGGTGATGACTGCTGAATAACCCAGTCCTTTTCCTCCTCTCCCCCGGTAGAATGTTCCAGAACTTTACACTTCAATCATGTTTAAAAAAAAAAATTTTTCTTTAATTTTTTTTATTTATTTATGTCACTTTTTATTTTATTTTTAATTTTTTTTGTTTTTGTGCACGGGCCCGGCTCCATAAAACCGTCCGCAGTGACACGCGTCCCCGTACGGACCACTTCCCAGCATGCATTGCAAAAAACCGCCACGCCGCCCGTGTGGCCCTGGGGCCTGCCATTCTGTTCTGGAGCGGCAGGCCCCGGCACCCCGAGCAGATTCTCGCCCGACGCTCCCTGGGACGGCCCGACCTGTCAAAAGCCGAGAGAGAAGCTGGGATGACAAATTGGCACGTGCTTCATAGCTGGCTGGCTTTTGGAGAAGCGCTCTGTTGCTTCTCATTGGCCGGACAGGTCCCCTCTCGTCTCGCGTCTTCTTCTTCTTCTTCTTTGCCGCGGGCGTGCGGACGGAGAGCTAATGGCTGCCTCCGCCCTGAGGTGCCCCCCCAGCCCCCCCCCCCCGTCATCATCTGCATTCGGCAGGGGTGGCGGGGCGGGCAAATACATCCAATTAGCACCCTGCATCGATCGCCCCGCTGTTCTCTCGCGACTTTGGCGAGCCAAGGTGTCCGCTTGCTATGACAGTGGGAAAGGGGGGGGGGGGGGGGGGGGGGGGGGGGGGGGGGGCGTTGAGGGGGGAGCTGAAGTTTAAGAGCGGTGTGGTTTTGAAAAAGGTTTAGTGCGTTCAGCACGACGATAAACTCTCAAGTTAAGCATTAGATTATCCAACCAGACAAATGTAACTACAGTAATTGTAGGCAACGACTATCCTGACTGGCTTTGTGTAATGAGTTTTGCACATGCACACACACACACACACACACACACATGCACACACACACACATGCACAAACGCACAAACGCACACACTCACACACACGACACGCACACATACGCAAACATAATTCTTAACGTTGTTGCTTTTTGTGGGTGGGATTTTTTCATATCAGCAGTAATGTTATATTAGCTGGCAGCATGCCACAGTGGTTGCAGGTTTGACTCCCAGACGGGTGTCTGTAGTCTTATCTGTGACACAGTCTTTTCAGCCACGCTGCTTCAGTAAATATCCAGCTGCACAAATGGAAAATATCACTAATTCATGCTGTGTTATTTACCCAGGAGAAAGGGCATCTGCTGTTGCCAAAGGGATAACCCAACGCCCTTCCCAACTGATCCTGGAGCAGTGTGTTTAGGGGTCCACCTGATGAACAGGTACACTGATCACAGATCAGTTGTCAGGGGAGGGGGGGTTGAAAGTACTAGAACAATGTGCTTTGGGGAGGGGGGGGTGTCTTTCAGTCAACAGCGCCGTATCATGATGACACGTTGATACCACGACGACCTTACTTTCAAAAGACTCCAGTTTACACAAGCAGTACAGTAGGATCATCTGTGGTTTAAGGAGTGGTGTTTTCAAGGGTTTGGGTGGGGGGGTTAAGCACTCCTGTCCAGCTTGTCAGTCCAATGCTGTTCCACTTCTACCGCCAGACCAGAGGCAGGTTTTCTTTATGGAAATCGGGTGGCACTCAGAGGTCAGGAGACAAAGTGGGATTTGTCCTTGTCTTAGAATACTTAACCTAAATAAACACCGGCTTTGCCAAGACCGCCGCTCACCAAAGGCAGCCGTGAAATCAATCCAGAACTACAGAATCTCCAATACCGTAATAATCCTCCCGTGTATGTCTGAAATGCGTTTTTTTTCTCTCTCTCTCTCTCTCTCTCTGTACATATACTGTTCAAAAAAAAAAAAAGGAAGAAGAAAACCATTAGCACATGAACAGTGCATCTACTGCACGTCAGATGCTATTCTGTAGTGCTTTGCCTTTTGAAGCGGCATTGCACAACCAATTGCTTTTCAGATCATCAAATGCTTTTTTTCCTTCGTCTTTTCCCCCCCGTCTTTTTCTGCACTCGCAGATAATAGGAATCACGCCGGTCCGAAAATGAAACAAATCTTTTGACAAAAGAGGCTTTGAGCGGGGGAGGGTGGAATTTAAAAAGTCCACAAGGAAACTGTGCGGTGTACAGTCTGCGTACGCTGCGCTCCGTTGACCGGATGAGTCACTTTTTTTGTCACATCTTCAGCTTCTGAGGCACATGACGGAGAGTGTTGCCCCGAAGACGCTGATTGGCGACGGAATGCTTGTTATTTACAGTCTTCAGAAGTCTTTGAGGCGAGCAGCAGAACTGAGCCGATTAATTCTGCTAACATGCAATGGGAGAACTTTAAAAAGCCTCGTAGATCCTGAAAAACGCAGTCTGGGCCATCTTTGTCCAAAAGGGAAAACGAAAATAAATTAACAGCGCACAGCTTGTGTGTGTGGTGTCTAATGTCAATCCTTGTATGCTTTAGGACAAAGTATCGTTTTTAGGTCTCACTTTTAGATTTGTTTGGAGTTTTAAAAGGTGACCTCTAAATTGTTATTTTATTGGCCGGATCAGTAAGTTCATGAACAAGTATCACTTTACTGGAAATGGGTAGGGTACCTTACTGGAACACACAGTCGGAAATTACTTTTTTTTTTTAAATCCAGAAAGAGTAATTTGATCAGTCAAGTTAATCTCTCACAAACTCACAAATGGCAAATGGTTGCAAAACTCTTTTCTCCTATTTATTTTGTTGATTGCTAAACTCAACTCAAACTGTTCATGAAAAAAAGTAGTTTAATTTGAGTTTAAGGCAAATGTTTATTAAATCCACACCTACATAATGTAGTATATATTTAGCAGAATTGCAATGTTTAAGAAATTTTCTATTCTTTTATTTTATTTATTTTTTCACGCCACAAATTATTGTGTGACCCCAACGTAAAAACTTCTGAAGAGAATAAATTAAACTTTTAAACATGTTTACATTTTTTTTTTCAAACCAGTGTCCACATTATATAGCAAGTGCCCTCACAACAGAGCAATTCAATTTAGCATTTAAACCGACGCGATAAACATGTTCTACTGTTTAACTGAATTAAACGACAGCAGCAGCTGACAGTCTTTCTTCCGTCACTGCGTACGTGGTGCGCGAGGACTCCATGGGTATTAGACACAGACACGCGGCCCCGCTCCCCGCTGTTGTATTTCGACACTATTTATGACCGTGCACGGGGTCGCGACCGGGACTGAACCGAAACTATCGTGCCACAAAAATCTAACGTTCCAGGAGGTGCGAACTTGAGACGTAGGCGAATAACTTGCCGCCTCAGATTACACCGTAAATCATTTTTATTTTCTATATAATTTTTTGAAACGTTTACTGCCTTCTACAAAATGAATCCCAACTATACCGTGCGCGCGAACACACACTGTAGCGGTCAGCATTCTCTCTGGCCAGTCTACACTCATCCGAAGCGAAGAAGTTACACTTTATTTAAGCTGAAAGCAGCATTACTTCATCTAGTGAAGTAATATGGTTCGGGTTTGTTTAGAATAGAAACGTATGCGAATGCTGAAAAATAATCAAAATATGAATTGTAAATGGGGTGTATACGGCGTCACGTTCTTGGCTGGATTTTTACATTCTTTATTCCATCATATTTGTTTCCACTGGACCTTGTATCATTTATGTAGTCATACATTTACATATACTGGAAAAATATAAATTACAACACATAAGCATTGGCTAAAGGGTAAACTATAAGAGATTCAGAAGATAAGTTTTTTATGGATGATAAATTTAGTTTTTTGTAGTTTTACATTTTTTCAGCAGATAAAAAGACCATGGCAGCATCAGAAAGGCTGTTTTATTCCCCCCCCCCCCCCCCCCCCCCCCCCCCCCCCCCACCTTTTGGCTTTGAAGGCCAGAAAAAACGGTTGAGTTTCACTAGAATTGCCTTTTCAATACATTTTCCTGAGTTCAGGAGAGGGGACAAGAGCTCGATAACCAATAACATTTCTCGCGAGCACCTCTTAGCAAAAGCGGCGGCGACATTATCTTTGCGCTAAATGTCAGAAACGAGATTAGGCTGAGTGTTCACAGGTCTCAGCCCAGGTGACTTTCCAAGCCCTCCCCTCCGCATCCCGCATCGCAATGCTGAGCGCGCCCCCCCCCAAACAAGCGCAAGTCAATTAGACTGGATGACTTATAACAATGCATCGCTCGAAACTAATGAATGGAGAAGCTAGCTGCCGTCGTGGCGTGTTTTCGGAAAGGACTGTGACAGAGCAAAGCGACTTGGTGAAGCACTCTGGGCCTCCACGCTGCAGCACGATCAACGGCGTGAGAGCTGTTAGCGCGTTCCTGTTAGCGCATTCCTCCCAGAATGCTTTGCCGCGCCGTCTCACTTGTGCCTCATTAGCGCCAGTTAGCGCGGAAGCAAGCGCTGCTCCCCTGGAGACCGAACAGGAGGAGCGATGTCCGCCGATCGGCTTACCCAGCTTCCCGTTTGTCTCGTCGCTCCTGGACCCGGCCCGAGAAGTTCGGGGGACGTGAGGGGCGCGGTCCAAACCCCCCCCCCCCCGCAGACCTGTGTGTCCGAACAGCAAAATGCTCTGCAAGAGGCCCAAAAGGAAAAAGTAAAACGGTAGAACAAAAACAGTAAAATGTGCTCATGACATCAGTTGATTTCACAATGAACGCTTTACTGAACAATTTCTTCTGGTTGGGGTTCCTCTTTTACCCCTCTCCTCCTCCCCCCCACCATTCCCTAGCTTGGTGGTCCCCCCCCCCTTGTTTTGGGCCTTCGTTCCCAGGTGCAGTCCTGACAGACACCTGTCGCAACAAGGCAAACTGTTAAAATGGTTGCCCTGTTGACTGCAGACAGACCGGGCTTCCCCTGCCTGCGGGGGGGGGGGGGGGGTTTCCCCTGGTTGTTTTCCTTCAGCCAGCTGCCACAACCTCATCAGAAAGCAGCAATGCGGTTTTTTACACTGCGCTGCACAGACACAGCATCCCCAGCAGGGGGCAGTGTGGAGTGACCCTTTGTGGACTGTGAGGCCTGCTGCTTAAATCTGCATTTCTGCCCTCCAGCAAGGTGCCGATCCAGAGCTGCTCAGACAAGAGTATCCTTCACCACAAGTGTATGAAAGGACCGTAGCTTCACAAGACACGATCGACCGTTGCTAAGCAAACAAACATGACAGAGACCTCCCTCCCTCTCTGAAATCAGCAGGCCCCTCAGTTACCTGCCTGGGGCTGCCACTGTGTTAGTTTGTCCCAAAAATTGTCCTGGGTGCCCACATGCTACCACTGAGTGACACTTAATTCTCCTTAGAGAACTGGCTCCCCTGTAGTACTATGTGGCCTGTAGGGTGTCGAGTAAGTCAGTAGCTCTCTTGTAGTACCATGTGTGTCCTGTAGGGTGTAAAGGAGTCACTGGCTCTCCTGTAGTACTGTGTGTGGCCTGTTGAGTGTAAAATAGTCACTATCTCTCCTGTAGTACTCTGTGTGGCCTGTTGGATGTAAAACAGTCATTGGCTTTCCTGTAGTACTGTGAGGCCACAACTCACAGGAGGTTGCTGGTTTGAATCTTAGAGTGGGTTTTGTGTAAGTGCTGTGCTGTGCAATGTGTTGGGTAAAGGGGTGTCTCCCACAAACGAAGTAGATAGTGTATTTATGAGGTTAGTCCTATGTGACTTGGGAAGGCTTTTGATGTCTCCAGCCACACCTGCAGTTCTTTTTATAATAGTAAAAAAAAGCTTATTTCAATTTAGCAAAATGACTTCTTTTTTAAATATGGTATTATTCTTCCACATTCTGAAACTGGTAATCTAGAGAAGCCACTGAATCCTGCAGCTTCGACTGCAAAACTAGATTTTGCTTTTTTAGGGCATTGGGAAAAGAATTCAATGATAGGCCACTTACCTGGAATGTGGGTTGAATGTGGTGTAGTGATTTTAGAATTTGTTCTTTCAGCTTTAACCCGACTTGGTCAGGTCCCAGATGAGTTATTGCCATTGTTCCCACGAATATAATTGTTTTCATGAATGAGGTAAATATACGGCTTTTCAAGTAGGTAACACATTACATAAAAACATTGCGTCGGTTTTGGCCGCCTGAAAATTACAACGACATTCAAAATTGACCGTTAATTTTTGAAGAGACGTGAGATATTGTGTGCATGTACGGTTCCCTGCTAATACGCACGAATTCAACGCCACCAAACACTTCCCCCCCAATCCCCCCGTGACCCGGCGCGGGATGTCTGTAATGATTGACACTAGTGATACAGTGTTCCACTGCGCGAGCTGCACACCGCTTCGTCCTCGTGACAGCTTATAGCTCTTTTATTCTGTGCACAAAATAAATAATTAATAAATAATTAAATCAAATAAATAAGAAAATATATATCCACTACCCCCCCCCCCCCCCCCCCCCCCACCCCCCCCCCCCCCCCCCCCCCCCCCCCCCCCCCCCCCCCCCCCCCATATGCAGAAGACCGCGAATCAAAGTTGCTTCCGTTTTAATTCCCTCTCGTGGAAGTTTTAACCTTGCTTTTGAATTAAGTCGAGCAACTTTGACGGTCCTCTTCCTGACGCCTAAAACGTGCAGTGAACAGAATTCGGCGGGTGCGTGCCCCGGTATTTCCGTCAAACACTTTGCCTTGCTTCCACTACGCGGCGTCTGGGCGCTTTCGATACAGTAACAGGTTGCCGGGACACCACTTTAATGTAAGCATTAAGCGCGGTGTAATAAATGGTGTTTTTTTTGGCGTCAACACGCATTTATCTCGAAGTGAACGATATAAAACTATATAATAAGACATGGACAATCTTAGTTCAAATTTCAAACTTTGTTCCCAAGCCCCGTACATTTTAACTAAGCTTGTGAATGTGGATTTTTGTGGTGAGTTATTTTCAGTTGCATGAACAAAATACAATAAGATATTGTAGACCATCTCTAAATAAAATTTAAAAAAATAGTTTTCTAAGTGATATATAATATTTAATGTATATTGTATTACAAATGTATATAGGCCACGTTAAACCGAGAAGTTAAGTTAAAGTTTTATTATTATTATCATTATTATTTGTGACTATTAGTTTATAAAAATAACAACAACAATAATAATAATTATAATTACAGTTTTAATACATTAATAATAATAATAATAATAATAATAATAATAATAATAATAATAATAATAATAATAATAATTATTATTATTATTATTATAATTATAGTTTTAATACATTATTATTAATAATAATAATAATAATAATAATAATAATAATAATAATAAGTAGAAGAAGAAGAGGAGAAGGAAGAAAATTTACTCATAAGAATTATATACTTTCTTCTTTTTATTGTTATTAGTAATAGTAGTTATAAAAGCGTTCTAGCTTTTTTAAAATATTTTTTTAAATCACCAAATGCATTTGAATTAGCTGGAGGAGTTCAACAGCTGACGGGGGGAGCGGATAACCATGTGTGTATGGAATGTTGAACTGAAAATACGCAGAAATGTAAAAACTTGATAAGAATTCTAGTGAAGTTCAGTGACTTCGATAATAGTTCTCAGCTCAGTAAATTCTCAGAAAATGCATACCCACACATGAGTCTGCTGTTATATAGCAATTTTTTAAAATATTTCTGATATCTTGCGATTTTTATATCGGATAAAACTAATTTCAATACCACCAAATTGATGTTTAGATGATGACGAAATAACAATCAATTAATACGTCAACTGCGTTATGATTTTAAAACACTCAACACTTACCGTTTTCCTCAGGAAAAAAACGTACACCTGTGTCCACCAGGTGAGAGAAAAAACATAGGCATCTTCAGCAGAACGAAGTTCGTATGAAGGGCAGCTTTGAAATCTAACGTGAACATTTCATCAGCATCGCAGCAGTGAGCGAGGTTCATGCTGGAATTACCATGAAACCTACATGAGTACAGTGTTATTCTAAAGTTATAGTTTGAACAGGATATTTCTATAATTTTTAGAAGCAAAATTTGACGGATTTATTTATAAGTCTTGGAACGCTACCACATAGTATGGGTTTGGTACACAAAATACATTAGAAAAAAAAAATAACAATAAAAACATGAATGTAGCGTTTCTGAGTTTAGTGGAATATATATATATATATATATATATATAATGTTTTATATCATTCGTATTATATAAATATAATTTCCCATAATCAAAACTTGTTCAGATTTTTATAAGCTACTATCTTCTTTTGATAAAATCAATATTCTTGAACAAGCCATGTCTGCACCGCGCGAGTAGGCGACGCTGCCAATGTTTTGTTAATATGCTTGACAATTAAACAGCCTACTTGATCTCCTATCGGTCCCCCGGTGATCTCCTCTAGTGGGAATGACGCTTTTAGCTGCCTTTCGGTAATTGAATTACTTTTGGGGGTGTTGGGGGCGGAGTATGTTCCTGTGGGAAACGCCCCTTTCAAAACGCAAACCAATGAGGCAGCCCTGCGCGAGGCTGAAACCTAACCCACTCCTCGCGCAGTCGGCGAGCGCCTGCCTTTGGTCTCACCTTCTCATTCCGTCTGAAAACCGAACTGCGCGAGATAGCGCACGATCCGCGTTTGATTTCTCAGATCCGTATATATTTGGATGTGGCACTGGAATGCTCGCATTCGGATCCAGGATTTACAGTCGGGTGTTCGGTCACGCAGCACGTGAAAAAGCCTTTCGGTTTTTCGGTTCGGCGAAGGACTCGCTACCCCTCTGCAACAGCACTTACGAGACAAGGCTGAGAGAGGATACGGCTGCTCCAAGCCGCACGGGGAAGCAAGTGGTAAGACAACATTGCAAAATACAACTCGAGTAAATGGGTCTTTTTATAAATGGCGTTCAAAAGTTCTGAAAGAGATTTCAGAGAAGATGGACTTCTAATGTGAGCCGCGGAAATACGATACGCAATACGTTTTTTTCTTTTTTTAAATTTCTGGACTTGACCCTGCACTGTTGAATTTCCGCACGCAGTGACTAACTGGTTTTTGTAGACTTGGCACACAGCAAGCTACTTAAACGATTGCCCTGAAAAAAAAAACACTTGTACTGTGTTTTGGATGTTAAAACTGAATTTGCTTTTTCATTGACTGTTCTTACCGGATCGCCCCTCGATTTTTTTGGGCTGGGGAATATTGTTGCATCCCCTTGCAACTGCATGCGCTCAGGAACCGTGAAAACTGGTGCTTGTTGCTATGAATACCTGATCAAACGGAATGATCTCCTGTGAGCAGTCTTGTTCCTGAATGATACGGACTTTATACATTGACAATCATTGTTCGCCATCTCTTTTCCCAGTCGTGTATTAGCCTACAGCCAGTTATTCTGAGACTCAAAAGTGACGATCAATCAAGCATCGTCGCTGGTGCATGTTGCGGTCATAAGGTCCTTGCGATTGGAATACGCCTCTTCGCCTACAAACTGACAAGTGCCCTTTCACACTCACACACACACACACACACACAGGTTGAAAAAAAAAATCAAAGAGGGCTACAAATGTGAATGACAGTTGATCGCTTCTCGCCGAAGTAGCAGCCTGCTTGAACGCGCAGCAATTTCCCACCCCAGTTCGCCCCGAAGAGGATTACGTATCGAACTTCAGTGATGCTGCACGTGGAAATGATCATTCTCGTTTTTCTGATACTTTGGATGTGTGTATTTAGCCAAGAGCCGGGCTCCAAGGTGGTGGCCGACCGCTATGCCGTCTACTGGAACAGCACCAACCCCAGGTAAGTTTACATTTCAGCTGCGCACGCAGGCCTGGGACAGCTGCGGCTCACAACTTGAGCACTCGCTGCCGGGTGACGCGGGATCCGCTCAGCAAGGCAAACCCCACGAATCGAGGAATGATGACTGTTAGAAATGTATAGCCTACTTGCGAAGCTAAGCCTGCGTGTCGCGAATCCTTCCCGGGGTGGAAGTCTAATCGTGTCCGTCAGAACTGGAGAACCCAAGGACTTAGTGTAACAAGGCGTATAACCTGTAGTCAAGTGGGCTATTGAATTCTCTAGTTTAATCCAGCAGGCGTCTTATGTACATATGACCTGTCAGGTTTGCTCTCGCGCTGCACCTGATTTTATTTTCCCAGCGTATGCATAAATATAGCTAATAGCATAAACCACGCGAAACATTTATTTTAATGTTGCCCGTGTGTCAAAGCGCGCGTCTTTGGTATGCAGATATATAAAAAATGTCACATTTCTGCATATTTCGCTGGGTTGAACCCAGACGCTGCATTGGAAGGCATTTCGTTTCCTTCACGCAGAGATCTATGACCAGAAACAAGCAAAATACACCAGCTCAGCTCGTTGCATTCACGAGCCAATTTTACAGGTGCCCACGGATCAAATGCCGTGGCAGCATATAGCGCATATCGCATTTTCTCCAGGAATACATTTTCTGTCTTGTCGGTCACAGAATGAACGCGCCCCGTTCTGTTCGCTGGTTCTCCGCGCGGGGACAATCGGCGGACGGAGACGCCACACTGTTGCTGCTGAGCACGCGGTCGGCTAATGTTTTTAAATGAAACACTCCGCAAGAATAGTATGAAAACCGGTATTTCTAGTATATTTTATCATTTCAGCTGATCATTAGAAACACTATTTTTTCTATATCTATATTGAGTAGTCACGTACAAAGAAATGTGAATATTTTTGATTCTTCCCATCCTTGGATCTCACAGATAACAGCTTTTACATGTTATTCTGTTATCTGTTTTTTTTAAACCATGCCAGCGACGGGACTAATGTATATGAGCAAAACTGTCAATTATTTGAATAGCTCGCTGAGTGCGAAAGGTCGCGCAGCGTTGCTCCTCGGGTTATCAGTGCCGTATGGTAGAGAATTTCCACATTGATGTTCGACTCGGCTCTCGTTTAATAGATTTATTTTTTTAAATGGATTTTTCTCTTGTTTGTGGGCTAATTCGCAGGAGGAGATATCCTTCGTGGAGATGATGTGTCCATTAATTGCGCTCGTAATAATTGTGTTCCTAAGGCTTTTTCTAGACTTGCATTTTGTTTCTAGATTTATTTGTATGTGTTTGGATGGGCTTTAATGACGATTTACTTACATCCAGTCATAGTGTATGGCGCAACCTTTGAACAACACCAAATCGGTTATTCTAGAAACACATATGCCTATTTATTTCTCTTGCTACATTTCACACTTTGTGTACACAGTGACGCAATTAAAAAAATTGCAGCGCTACCGTTAGTTTTGTGACTTCGTTGTTACACGGGACTACTAGAAAAGTGTTTCCACTGACAAAGTGAACTTGTAAGAAGTGGGCTGTATTTTTCCAAATAATGAGTAGCTCACTGTAAAACTGCATTTTCTTTTAACATTATAACCGAAATTTAAGGTTGTAGAAAAGCGTTATTGCTCATATTATGCTGTTGTATCTGAACTTGGAGCACCGGGTCAACGCCCGCTTGCCTACGGTCGACCGTAACGCGTTCCTGTTGGAAGCTTAAACTGTATTCCGAAACTAACTGTGCGGACACTAACCATAATTTTAGAATTAATTAAGCAGCTATTGTCCAGATATGCATACATTCAGTAATTTAATTAATTAATTTAGGGCTTTGCACTACATTTAAAATGTTCTTGCATGTGTTAGATGTCTGTGCAAAAGTGAAGAGTTTAGCAAAGAACTTAAAACATTAAAGCGGTGTAGTGTCATCTCTTCAGTAGTCTGTTCAGATAAGCATTTGCCTCGTAGATCGTTGGGGTGCGGCGAAATAAGTTAAACTATTGGCAGCATCTGGCCGTGAAGTAATTTAATATTGAAATAAAGTAAAATAAAATAAAAAAAGTTTGGATAATGTATGTGTTTCCACCAAACTTGCAAGGTGTAAACCCGTAAAACCATTTTGCGAGAGTGGATTGCATTTGCTGGTGCGTGACTTAGAAGCTCAACAGGGCGAAAGAAACCAACTCCGTTGAGTCAATACACTTTTTCCCCCATCCAGCGAAAAAGCCATTTATTGCGGCTCCAGTGCAAAAGATGAGCGCAAAATCGGCGCCTGGTTTAGAAGAGCTCATCACGCCCAATATTTGCCGTCGCATTTGTGTGCAGCCGATTGGGAAATTCCATCCTAGCGTGGTGTAGGCTACACATATTCAGACGAGGCACGTCCATGATAAATGTATGCTACTCACTCACTGGTAGAGTCGAGTAATAATTAATACATTTATGTTTCTAAATACGTATTTGGACGTGGACTTACTACAGCCCTTCCTGGAGCAAGGGCTGTATTCGAGTCACTAAGTTCTTGCGTAAGTGGGCCTGTTATTTCAAATTAATATCTGTCTTTACTTGCCCATTGTATAGCCTAATGCATGTTTTCTACGGTCTACCCGTGGAAAACAGGCAAAGGAACAATTCATTTTAGCGTAGAAATTGATTAGAACTCAAAGTGATCTATTTAATATCGTCCCAGGTGGTATCTTAGACATGAAAACTGGAGACTGCTAGGCTGGCAGGAACCGGCCTGTGTCTGCTGAATTAGGTTTTTTTTTTAAATTGCATTCTGTGGGAAGGTAATTGGACAAGTCACTAATCGCACGCCGACTTTGTTGTGTAAATGTTTATAAATGTAGCTAGAATTTCCTGAGAAAAAGTTTAATTATCGAAAGCAACTGGCGGTTAACGCAGTCGGCAACAAAAAGGGCATTGAGTTCTAGATTCTCGTACCAGATAGGCCTACCCCTGTGTTCGGTGTGTCGGTGTGTTGCGGTCGTTATCGTTCGTCTAGCTTTAAGCCGAGTGTTTATTTGCGCGTCGCTTTCTTCAAAAACGGACAGAACTAAGGCCCCAACCTTATCAGATCTGTTGCGTTGATAGACACGGTATCATTATGAAACGCATTTTTAAAAACTGACTGGCAGTTCTGTTGGGGGAAAAAAAAAAAAAAACACTCAAGTGCCTGTATTTTCTCTTTGTGTGAAAAAAAAGTTTCAGAATCAGGGCTAATAGTAAATATTCATTTGTAGTGAGAGGGGAGAAGGACACACACACACACACACACACACAGCAGTGCCATTGAAGGAGTAGGCCTACAGATGGTGAATTTGTGTTTACCCTGTAAAACACGAGTCGAAAATATATTTTCCTGGGACTCCTCTGTATTAGTGTTAGTTTGTAACTCGCCCGGAGAGAGGAAACAGGTTTTTTTGGGAGATTTTTAGGTGGCATGAGTCATTCTCTTTTGAATAATGGCAGCCTGTTTGACTCTATAGCCCCAGAGGGCATGGAGGAGAGAGAGAGAGAGAGAGAGAGAGAGAGGCAAATAAACATGTTCAGATGACTCAAGGAACAGCTATTTTGAATCAGCGTTTACTTGTCAAAAGGTTTCATGCCGACATATGAATCTCTACCCCTCCACCCGTGATTAAAAAACAAGGGTCGCTGATGAACTGTTGGCTATATAACACGCTGAAGATAATCTCCCCCCCCCCTCCCCCCCCCCTCCCTCTCTCTCTCTCTCTCTCTCTCTCTCTCTCTCTCTCTCTCCCTCTCTCTCTCTCTCTCTCCCTCTCCCTCTCCCTCTCCCTCTCCCTCTCCCTCTCTCTCCCACACACACAGTAGTATATAGATATGGCCGAGCCAGCCAATCAGATCTGCATTCCTAATGCCGTGTCACTCGGCTGTGGGGCGTGTCTCCTCGTCCTTCGGCAGTCGCTCGGGCGACGGGCGCAGGGCTGCATGAGGAGTCTGTTTATTTAAAAAATAAAAAATGGCTGTGAGCGAGTGAGTTGAACGCGCGTGGAGGAGTGCGTGGTGGTGCCCCCCCCCCCCCCACCCCCTCCTGTCTCAGGTCCTGCTGCTTTTCATTTGGAGTTTTTTGGGAGTTTGGGGGGGGGGGGGGGGGGGGGGGCACTGCCTCTGCCTCTGACCCGTGGGGGTGTTTGGACCTGAGCGATGTCTGGAGAGGAGGAAATGTGTTAACCACTTAATTACTCTCCTGAACATGACCCCCCCCCCCCACACACACAGAACCCAGAACCCTCCCAAGACACCCCAGAGCTTTTTCCAACATTGGTCAACTCTTAATGAAGGGATAGATTTTTCCTTTTTTTTTTTTTTTTTTTTTTTGTTGTATCCCAGGGTGCATTTGGGCCAGGGTCCACCACCGCTGTGGTGCTGATTGACGGGACCCCGCCCACAGCTGTGTCCCTCTGTCACGCTGGGAAGGCGTGTGATTGGACCGCTCTGGCGGGGGCGACGCTTGCTCGCACTGGGCATGCTCCGGGATGCGGTGTTTTTTTTGTGTCGTATGTATCAGGCCAGAAAGCTGAGCAGTGTGGGCTTCGTAGGACCCTCGCTTATGAAAAGTAAAAAGATTAATAAATAAATCTGATGCTTTCATACCCAACTAGTTTTCCTTGTTTGTATGGGTCTTAGCGGGCATTTACTCCTGAAATAATGTGTCCTGTCACTCTTACATTAGATTATTATTATTATTATTATTATTATTATTATTATTATTATTATTATACAAATATTATTAGTACATTAGTTGGTTGTGTGAAGTATGGCCTCATGCTGAGTGTTTTGCGCAACTTGCAATAAAAAAATAAAATGAAATAAAATAAAAAAATAACAGCACAGCTGTGTAATAGTAATAGTAGTAGTAATAGCAATAATAATAACAATACTTGGTTGCTTGACGAGTGTTTTCTGCTGCTTGCAATAAAAAATGAAATGAAATTTAAATATAAAAAAAAAAAAAGAATGGCACAGCTGGGTACCAGCGTGGCTCAGGTTAAACATCTGGACTGAGAGAAAAAGAGAAAATGGCATGGGGGCCAGACACTAGTACTTTTTATTATTATTATTATTATTATTATTATTATTATTATTATTATTATAATTTTTTGGCTGATGTCCCTTTGTCTCCTGTTGTACATAGGATGAGGCTGCTTTTGTAGAACATATGTGTCTCTCGCTCACACACACACACACACACACAGAACGTCTCTGAGCCTTGGTTTTAGATGCGAAGCTGTGGCACAGTGCTCTCGGTGATGTAAGCCACATGGACAATAATGCTTCCCTTCCTCTAGCAAAGCTGCCGCCTTTCTTCTGGATATTACCACATAAGGCAAAACCTGCTGTCTCTCCCACCACCAACATCCCCCCCCCCCCCATGCCCTCTCCCCTTTTACTACAATCCAGAACCCCCCCCCCACCCCCCACCCCCCTCGGCTAGCTTAGCAACTAAAAAAAAAAAAAAAAAGTTTTTTGGCTTTTTCTCAGTTTAAAATAAAAGAAAATAAGAAGAAAAAAAAGAAACGGAATACATTTCCTCAATCATAAAAAAGGATTGACTGATGCGTCTTGTTCCGTGCGGCGTGCAGCTGGCGGTGGGACGCGAGCGCTGGGCTCGTTCGAGCGGCGAGAGCTCGGCGGCCGCTCTGGAAGCGCGGTGACGGACGGACGCTAGTCGGAGAGAGGGGGGGGTCTCGTTTTTCTTTTCTCGTTAGCGTAGCCAAAAAAGCTACGGTTGAGCGCTGAGCATTACGGAGTGTTTTTGCTGTCGTTCTTTATATGGCTCTGTAAAAGAGGGGCGGGGCTTTGGTGGGGGGGGCGGTCTGTCCTGAAATCGGCCGTCCCGTCTGGATCAAAGACCAGAACCGTGAGGGCGCTTTTGTGGAATAAGACGCTAAATTGTGGTTGCGTTTGGGACCGGGTTTAGGTTTAAGGTTCTTGCTGTTAACACGGTCGCCCCCGCCTCTGTTTGACCGCAGCTCTAGCGGTCTTTCTCTTTGGCGGAGCCGAAAGGTCAGAGGTCAGGCGTAGCCCCGTAGGCCCTCGGCAGGGTTTTCAGACAAAGCGGTGAAATCGTGAGCAAATTTTGTCACCCCCCAATGTCTCCAACCCAGACTCCCTCCATCACCTCTTTTCTCCTCCTCCTTAAAGTCCCCCACCCCCCCATCTTTTTCCCGGCAGGCCCACGGTCGGGTCGGCCTCTGGTCCCCCCCCCCCCTCGTGGAGGTAAAGAATTTGGGGGGGGGGGGGGGGGCTGCTTTAGCCAGGTAAAATCAGCTGCGACTCTCGGACCGCCCAAGTCCAGCCACCCTGTACGTGTCCTCGCTCTCTCTCTCTCACGCGGAAAATATTTATGAATATCAATATTTCCTCTTCATCGCAACGCTCACGCGTGACACATTTACTGCCGCATTGTTTTTTTTACGATTGTGGCTTTGTTTTAATGAAGTCAATTTCCGCGTCTTTGCTGGCGTTCAGCATGACCTCATTCTGTGCACTGTTTTAAAGCACAGAGCTTGGAGTAAGGATTGATGATAGATAGATGTACTAGGTATAAATCACGAAAAAGAAAATATCCCTATAACACTAAGATTCAGTGCTTGTTGTAACTTAAACCAAAAGGCAAAAATGTAAGATCAAGTATTTCAGGAAAAATGCTTTCCAGTCTTCTCCCACTAACCCGTGAATTAATCATATTTTTAAGATTTGTAGTTTTTTTCGGTAGACATGAAAAACCGCAAGAGATGTTTTTTTTTGGTTTAGTAAAATTTTTACATTTTTTCAGTTTGTTTCTGATGGCGCAGCATCTCATCCTCATAATGAGAAATTATGGGCTGTCTGTCCACACTTTTTTTGATCGCTTGCAAAAGAAATCCCCTGACAGAACTAAAAAAAAAAAAAAAAAATTCATTTTTCCCTTTTCAAACAAGACAATAAAAGGGAACATTTTGTTTGATGAAAATATAACCCCATGCTGTTAATAACATATGCTGTTTTCATATTAAAACTATCCTGAAAAACGCACTGGGGTTATACCAGTTCTGCATCTGAGAGAGAGTGTGAGTGTGTGAGAGAGAGAGAGAGAGAGAGAGAATGGCTGCTCGTACACAGTGCATTTATAAATGCCGTTGGAGAAAGATGGGGTTGGGAGGGGGGACCCCAAAAATGATCAATCTCCACTCTGGCTCCCTCTGCAGTGGCCGACATGGGGCTCTTGAAGGTAGGGCTCTGACCCCCAAATCTAGGTCACTCAACTGCCAATCAGGGAGCCTGGCAGTGGGAGGGGGAGGGGCTTGGTGTTGCGGCACGCATTGCGGATAAGAAACCTAAAAAATCTAAACGAACGAACGTCAAATAAACACGCTAAGCGCTCAAGGTGTGGAAGGCAGTGGCGATGCGACCGTAGAGACATAAAGCACACGTTTAATTCCACTGAAAGTTCAGAAAGTACATGATAAAAAAAAAAAAAATGGTTTTATTTATTTAATCTATATTTGAGTGCCGATTCTGTCGTTGTTTCCTCCATCCGAAGCGCTCAGACAAACGAGGACAAACGTGGCCTACCGAGCGCGTGCAAACGCTCGGATTTTCTCTGCGGTTTCTCTGACAAACGTATGAAAAATGTCGAAAATGTCGACGAGGACAGGCTGGGACTGTTAAGGCTCGTGAGCGTGCGCTTGTGAGTTTGGTCCAGCAGGGGGCGCTGATTTAAATCGGCCCCAGCAGGATGGAGAGCGGTCAGTCTCCCCGTTTGGACCCCGTCTCACACGTGATCAATAACGCGGAAGCAGACGGGTCCCGCGGACAGGAGAGAGCATTAGTGAATATTAATGAATATTATGAATATGAATTATTGACAGGAATTATGGGCGGACGCTCTCTTTCCTCTTAAACAGTTTCAACATGGCCCCTCAGTTCTGAGAAGGGATGGTAGGCTTCGTAGCTGTGCGAGAGTGGTGGTGCATGGTGGTTAATGTGTGTGATTGTACAAGTGTGTACTAATGGGACTGCATGTGTGTGTCAGTGTGTGTATATTATTATTTTTTTTTTGGGGGGGGGAAGACTGTGTTCCGTTTCGTGCCCATAATCTCTGTGGCCACAGTGGAAAATGTTTCTAGTGTGTTGAGTCACTGTTCCCTCTGGTGAGCTCATTAAAAAAAAAACTGTCTTCCGAGCACAAGCTACAATGGGCAACCACCAAGAGGGGGCGCTGCTGTGGGTGGATGGGGCAGCGTCCCCTTTTCTGTTTCTACCCCCCCCCCCCCCCCACCCCACGGGCGTCCAGATTGTGGAGCTCAATTTCTGTTCATCTCATCATTACCAGTGTTTAGCCTTATTTAGTCTTCCCAAAAAATAAAAAAAATATGAATGAATGCAATATGAATTGTTGATGAGCCAGTAGCCTATCAAGTAGTGTATTCAGGCACGACTACACATACTAGAACCGTAAAGCTATTGCCTTGTTCGTATTGTTAGTAGAATTCACCTGTTATTGTATCACCTGTAGGGATGTGAAGGACAAAATAAAATAAAAACATTTTATGGCATTGAGAAGATATGTTTTCTCGTTACCCCTCTGGGATGTCATGAATTTTTAAAGCCGCAGAACTGCATCTTGGTACGCAGTTCCTCTCGTTTGTTTATTTGACTGCTACCAGGAAGTTTTGTCTCGCTTGACCTACATCTTGTTTTCTGTTTGTCTCGGTTTTGGTTCTCGGTTTGTACACACTTATGTAATTACACCATTTGCATGGGAAACTGGAAGAGCTGAAGTTTATTTTCCTACGCCAGCGTAGCAGGACGGACAGATGGACGACAATTTAATGATAATAAGTTTCTGCACAGACTCAGGCTACTGTTACTGGCCATCTGGCTCACACACGTCTGTCCGTTTGACTGTCTGTGTGCCACTGAAATGTGCCAGTGTGTTAATTTTATTAACGTTGAGATGGACTTCTCAGACTAACACCCCTCACTCAACCTACCTTTACCCTCATCGGTCACTGGTCCAACTCACCTTTGATCTGATTGGTCACATGTTTACATTGACCCAACCGAACTTTAATGTGATTGGTCATACTTCTCACTGATCCAACCCACCTTTAAGCTCATTGGCTGCAAAACCCTTTTGCTTTTGCTTTCGGTTTCACGCAGAAACGGTGCAGAATGGGCCCTCAGAGCCACGGTTCGACCGAGCATTTTGGTCTTGAGACACTGAACTAACGGAAACATCCAATCAGGTTTCAGAACCTCAGCTTTTCAGTCTTCTCACTCAAGATGTGTTTAAAATGCAAAAAAACAGCGTGCAGAAGAGCGTATGAATTCCAGAACATGTTAGTGTCTGACGTGCTTTGGTAAAAATGTATAAAACTCCAAAACAGGAAAATATAAAATCCTGTTCAGCGTCAGCTCCAGCCAGTTTGTAGGCCGTAGAGCTGGTTCATTTGTTTGGCCTCACCTGGGTCTCCTGCCAGTAGCTTTCAAAGTCGCAACGAAAAAAAGCTGTGTGGATTCCACAAGTACATGGCAGGTGCCCTCCAGCACACCTTCTTAAAGCGACAGCGCCAAGGAAAACAAGCCGAACGCCAAAAAAAGAGAGAAACGGTCACGGTCGGGCGAGAATGCAGACGCTACTATTACACGGTATTTGAGCGTAGTCCTTCGTGCCCATCCATGCGTTCTCTGCCCTCTCGACACGGAACTTTAATCCTTCCCGACGTTAAAAAAAAATTTACCCCCCCGCTTTCTGGAAAGTGAAACGAACTCGCGGAGGTGACTCGTCAGAGGAGCCGGACTCCTCGCCGTAAGGAGGGGGGCATTACCGCGCGCCCGGAAATATGACCGCGCACATCTCAGAACCCGCCGTTCTCCAGGAGAGGAGGTTTTTTTTTTTTTTTTGTTTCCCAGTCTCGGGTGGGCATGAACGCGTTTGCGGTTCGCTGTCGTTAGGACTCTCCCCCCTTCGCTGTGCCACCTGGGTTTGAGCGGCAACCCCCCGGGGCCCGTGAATCGCCCCCAGAGGTACGCGTGAACCCAAAAACGTCTGCCTCCTGAAAAGAATCCTCCATTAGACCAAAAACAAAAATAAAAAAAAGGCCAAGAAACGGTTCCTGACGCGTCTTTGAGTTCAGTTGCGCAGTGTAAATACAGAGAAAAAAAGAGAATAAAGTAGCCTTTTTTTTTCTTGTTTTGTTTGTGTCACGGTACATTTTTGTTTTCCTAATGTTTCTGAAAGGTCGGCTCATGTAGTCGGTAAACCGCTGCGCTCGCTCTCCCACTTTGCTGTCAAACTATTTGCAAACTCGCTTCTGTAAATAGTGTGGAAGAATAGAGAAATTCAGCCCCGTAAGGTTTGCTTTTTAAAAAACGTGGAAAGGCAACAAGAGTCAAGCCTCAGAACCGAACAGAAAAACAGCAAAAGCACCTCGGCTAAGTCTCGCCACATTAAAAAGCTGGTTTCACTGTTGTATGTAGTTGTTTTTTTTTTTTTTTTTTTTAAACACCGCTAACTCCCTTTTGCAAGTGCATCGGTAAATTCTAGCCCTAAAGCTGGACAACAAATGGTATAATTTACCTACATTTGAATCTTAGTTGTGGCCGTGTCACGTTTTTTTTTTTTTCCCTGTGGTTTTTGTTTAAGAGGGATGTGAAAATTGTTTTATTTGCATGAAATGGAAACAGCTGGGATATGGGGCCACCAGGTTTTTTTTTGACGTGCATTTTTCTTTTCTTTTCTTCATTTAATCAATCCTGTGAAACCCAATCTGCGGCTAATCGGCGAATGCTAACAGAGGGGTGTTGAGTGGTTGGGGTGGGGGGGGGGAGGCATTCAGAGCCCTGTCAGGAAGTGACTGACAGGGGGTCCCCTGAATATTTTACAGGTGGAGATTATCAGAAAACTGGTTTCAGCCGCCCCCCTCCCCCACCGCTCTCCCACCCCCCCCCCCCCAAGCCAGAGCTGTCAGTCACAGACGCTCCTTGATCTGCCTGACCGGTTTTAAGAATTCATCTTCAAGGGCAAACTTTTACTTTTAAAGTTTATCTTTTTAATCAATGGGCAACACTCTTATGTGTCTGTGTGTGTGTGTGTGTGTGTTTGTGTTGGGTAGGTAATACAGAGTCAAAGGGGAATAATTTGGTTGTATGTACAAAACATTTTGTACTAAGTCAAGGGTCCCCACAAGACTGAATGTGTAACCAGTTCTACGTACAAATAGACAATTCACCTATATGTATTCCTTATAGAAATATTTTCTTTTCTTAGCTTGGTAGCGTAGGCCTCTGAATTCTGCACTCAACATGCACACACAAACCCACACACACACACACTCTCTCTCTCTCTCTCACTCACACTCTCACACACACACACATATGCACAATAATATTACGGTAGAGTTCTGCGTGGGTATATTCTCTTTTTAAGCCTTTTATAATCACAGACCGACAGTACAATTCAAAGTTGTTTTTTTTCTGTGCGCCGTGAAGTTCACTTGAAGCGTATTTTCTCTTTTTAACGCGTGGAAAATGTGCCTTTCCAGTCGGAGAAGTAAACTCGGAAAGCGAGAGGAGGTGTAAAAAAAGAAAGAGGGAGAATTTCGCGCGGGGAGGATCGGTTTGCAGCAGCAGCCGCCTGAGAGGAAGTGAAATAGGCCGAAGCCGTTAGTAAAAAAAAAAAAAAAAAAAAAAAAACGACACACAAATTTTAGGCCGCCGTCGCCCCTTCCAGCAAACGCGTCTTTTCACACCCCACTAATCTACCCCCTCCGTGCGGAATTCACGAAAAGACACCCCTGAGCGGCCCGGTCGTAACCACAGCTCTCAAACTACACCCATAGCGGTCAGGAGATGCAGCTCGGTTTTATTATTTTTTTTAAAGACAAAAAAATAATTGCAAAAATAAAACGTTTTGTCATTAATCATAACTGCGATATGTTTGTGTAACTCGGTGACGACGAGGCGAAATATGAAAAACGGAAGAAGAAAAAAAATGTAATTCTAGAATTTTCTTTCTTGCTCGCTAGCTTATGACAGAGGCTGGATGGGAAAGTAGTTGGCAAATGT
>CM045892.1:44363567-44391067 GCA_025169545.1 Anguilla japonica | reverse complement strand
AATTTTCTACCCTGAAATTACACAAGATGACCACAAATAGGAATTCACATTAAAGTATTAAGACAATAGTGATTAGAGTCAGTGGAAAAACATAGTTTTATTGGTCCTAAAATAACAACAGAAGTTATCTATTTTTTGGGGGAGGGGGGTTATGGTTACTGTGGTTTTTTTAACAGGAAAAACAAAAATAAATGACACACAAAGGAACAAAAATACAGTCGAAGGAATGCTTTTATTATTGACATTTATTAGTGACATTTTATGCTTTTATCCGGTTAAATATAAAAATAATAACTGTCTGCAGCTGTACTTTTCCCGAACGCTTTCTGATCTGATAAATGGACACGCTTTTTTTGCTGCAGACATAACTGCATACCAGGCGGGACGTTTCCCTCGTTCCTCTGTGTGAGTGCGTTCTGTACTGGGGCACGGTTCAGTAGGGGGGTCGGGGTGCTGTTTGGTGCCCGGGCCGGGGTTCGAATTCCCTGGAAGTCTGTCTCCCGTATTCCCTCTCCCCTGCGCTGAAGGGGCCGGAGAAATTCTGCTTCGGATCAGCCTAGCTCTGGAGAACGGGAGGGAAATTTTTTTTAAAAATAGCATAAATAAAAACGAAATAAATTTTTTTTTGTTCCAGTGGAAGAAGTGTCAGCTAGGGAAAACTTTTTTTTTTCATCATTGCTCATCAGTAAAAAGCCTTTCATTCTTAAAATTTTTAAAAATTATTTCCAAACAAAACAATCACAAACCATTTTATTTTATTTTTTAAAATATATTTATCAAAAGTAGTTATGTTATATTTTTTAAGTGGTTATATTTTAAAAATAGTGATTAGAACTAGCATCACTGGTTCAAACTATGGGATATATTATTTATATAATATAATTTTTGATATTGACTACAGGCTAAAACTGAATTGAAGAGTCTGGAGATCATTGTATTGTGAGAGAAAATTTAAATTAGATTTTTATTTTGTCATAACTGAATGGACTGTTTCAGTTGGAGTTCATAAAATAATGAAGCCTTTTTTTGGTTGCTATGGCTTTTGCAATTTATAACAGCACTGCAGGTGCACTCTTTTATTTTATATTTTTAGAAATACAGAATCAAAGACCTGCATATTTAAATTTGGATTTAAAGGTTAATGATTATTAAATGAGAAATATTTCATATGTCACACACATGAAGTGGAATTTTAAACAGTAGGCTGAAAGTCATGATACGAAATAACTTCGCGAAACCACATTGAACTGTGGCATTTAAATAAAAACCTCAGCAACTTTAAATATTAGCTACATGCAATATTTAAGAACTTTTGACGATGTATACTTGTAGTTAAAATAGGCAAGTAGCTACTAAAAAATATCCAATAATATCACTATCCAAATAATTAAAAATTTTTTGCAACGTATCGGATAATATATTTTAAAAATGCGATTCATGTCTGTCAGAGTAAGGAGTCGTTGAGTTTTTGGAGCCCGACGTGGCTGCACTCAGCCAAAGGGAGTTCAGAGGGATGATTACCGTACGCGGACGAAGATGCGGTGGGCGTGCTCTGCGCTCTGGGGCCCAATGAAATATTAAAAGCCGTTCGTGATCTCACAGCCGAGCCGCGCTCACGGACCCTTCGCACGCGAGGTGGGGGAAATGAGGTCACGGCGGCCATCTTTACACTGCGCCTGGGCACTTCACACGGTCTGCCGAATTTTAGGCAGCGCATGCGGTTATACATGTGTATATATGTGTATATATAATTTAATAATCCTAATTTAATAATTCACTTATTTCATTTTAAAGTTTCTGGGAATGGTTTTTTTGTTAATGTTTCGTGGAAAACCGCACCTCCTAAAGACATCTGTGTTTTTTTTGTGCGGTGTGCTTGTCTTTCTTTGTCTGGTTCTTTACAGTAGCGTGAGGGCGGCCATTTTCGAATCAAGACTCCATTTTGAGTTTCAGTTGAGGAAACGTTTCTGCTGTCTGTTACCCGGAAAACGCAACAGTGCTTTTCAGTTTATTTCAGAGATGAAGTACGTAACTACAGCAACAACAGAAAAATGAATTATTCCGGTGAAATTAAATTACAGGTCAGTAAATAGGTCAGTGTGTGAAATCTCATACAAAACATATTAAAAAATATATAAATTTTTTTTTATGTTCACGCATGTGAATATTTTTCCGTTAAGAAGAATCCAGACCATTTCCAAAATTCTGTCATTCTGATGTTAAAATGCAAAAATTGAAATGAAAAATGGATACCTAAAGTGATTTCCAAGCATAATGTTGGGAAAATATTTTGTGGGAAATATATTTTTTTTAAAAAGAAAAATAAGAATGGAAACATAATTTTTTTTTAAAAACTACACCCTCTGTTGATCCTGTTTTTCCATCGATAGACCCATGATCGCGCAAGCACAGCCTCTTCGTACCCAAACCCCCACACCCCCCTCCCCCTCGTTGATCCAGCCATCCCAACCCGGGACGCCCCCCCCCCCGAATGTTCAGGGCCCGGTGTGGCGCATTACGGTACTGGCGTTTAAAAGTCTGAGGTGTGCAGGTGCTTGAATAATTCAGGCTGATAATCGGCCTTTATGTCAGACTGGGGGGGGTCCGGGGGGGGGGGGGTGGTGGGGGGGGTCCGGGGACTCTGTTATTCTAGTGCATAATTGAGAGTGCCAGGGAGTGGAAAAGTTAAAAAAGCAGAAATAATGTGAAGAGAAGTTACGAGGGGGGGTGGTGGGGTAGGGAGGGGGGGGGGGGGGGGGGGGCCCGTTAGTGGGCAGTGTCGGGATGGAGATCGCGTGCAGACAGGGCCAGCCGTGTCGGGGGGGGGGGGGGGGGGGGGGGGGGGGGGGGGGGGGGGGGACCCGGGCAGCTGCCACTAACGTGTCCTGACACCGAGCCGGGCCAGAATTCGGCCTGACCCTCCCGCAGGGCTCCCCGTCCCGCCCCCCCATCCCACGCTAGGACCGGGGAGAACCGAAACACATATTTTTCGACAGTGTGAAATGAATTTATGTTTTTGTTTTCAGAGTGTTTATTCATTTATTTCTCGCCGCTCTCGTCGCGTGTTTTGTTGACATCTGGATTTGACCTTTAGATTTATTTTGTTTGTTTATTTTTTATTTTTTTGCAATTTCAGGCTTGATTCATTTATTTATTTATTTATTTTTTTTGGTGCGTATGCGTTTGTTCTTCTTAATCAGTCGTGGCTGTGCAAAAACACGCCACAAAGTACTAGCCATGAAATTGATATTTGATTGCATTTAGTAAACTGAATCAAATGTCTTAAAGAAAAAAAAACAAAACAAAAAAAAAAACAAATGGCAAATTTTGTCTATAACCGTTTTGTTTATTTATTGTCAGTCGTGCGTCCGCGCGAGCGCATTTCAGCCCAAATTTCGACAGCAAGCGCTCCGAAACGGTCTTTAGGCTCTCCAGGAATAGTGCGGAGTGTTTTTTTTATGGAAGGACGGCGGGGTGTTAGTACAGAAGAGTGTGTTACGCAGCGGCGGAGTGTGTGTTAATACCCCGCCGGCGTGCCCGGGCGCGTTGGCGCTGCGCTCCTCGGCGGCGGCTGGGCGCCCCGGGCACCCTGCCAGGGTTTCGGCGGGCGGCGGGGTTCTGCTGCGATGACTCGGCGCTGCGGAGCCGTCCGGAGACGTGTTCTTCTGAGAACGCAACGCGCGGCGCTTTCCAGACCCTTGAGATGTTTCCGCTCGCTGTTAATTACCCCCCCTCCCCCCCCCCCCCCCCCGCTCGCCTGCCCGCCTGCCCCCCCCCCCCCGCCTGTCCTCTTTCTGCGCTCACCTTTCTCACCTTTTCTCATTTTCACCTTCTCTTGTTTTCTGATTTCCTTCTGTGTTTGTGGGAGAGGCGGTTTTGTCTTACCTTTGCTTCGCTTTGAATTCCTCCCTCAAAGCAACCCTTCCCTCCTCTTCTCCTTCTTCTCCTCCTTCACCCCCCCTCTCCCCCCCTCTCCCCCTCCCACCCCCAAACAACAACAAACAAAATAGTCCCCCCCCACCCCTTTGTGTTATTCGGGCAGAGCAGGGCTACCTGGCGCTGGTGACCGAAACGTTGCGCTGTGACAGTGGCCCAGAGGTATGACCTGCTTCACACCTCCCCGTCCCTCTGACAAAGCCGCACTAACTGCTCGGCACTTTGCCTTTGTTCACCTGACAATGGGATCTGGAGTCTAATAACCCCGCCGTCGGGCGGCTTCAAAAGGCTCCCGGAGATAAAAAAAAAAGTTCGCGGAAATCCCACCGTCGTAGGAAATGCTAAATCCTCTTCCTGAAACTGACACACACTCGCAGAAAGAAAAACCAACAAGAGAAAGAGCGGGAGGGAAAAAATCCTTTTGGGAATCGGGTTTTTTTAAAAAGGCCGTATCGTATCTTCAATGTGAGTCCTCTCTTTCTCTCTGTCCCTCTCTTTCTTTCTCTTTCTATCTGTCTCTTTCTATCTCTCTCTTTCTCTCTCTCTCTCTCTCTCTTTCTCATGAGTGTTGAGGAAGGACACACGGGGGCTTGGGGGGACAGTCTCCAGTTTCAAATCCAACATCAAAGAAGGAAATTCCGCAGAGCAGGCTTAGGAACTAGGGAAGAGGACAGAGAGATACTCATGGACAGACACACTTACTTAGACACGCATGTCTACAGACATGCACACACACTCACAGGCTCGTGCACGTACTCAGACACGCATGCTTACAGACATGTACACGCACTCAGACACAGAAGCACTCATAGACATGCACTCACAGACTCACATACACACTCAGACATGCACACTCTCTCACATGCACGCTCTCACATGCACACTCTCTCACATGCACTCTCTCCACACATGCACGCTCACCACACATGCACGCTCTCACACGTGCACACTCTCACAGATAGATGCTTTCCACTTCCTGATGTATACTCACCCCTGTTTACTGTTATTTTTTTTCTAGTGCTGTATTTGAAATGCACTGTAGAATCTCACCATGCTGAAAATGACTGTCTTCAGCACTTCAGGCTGTGAATGCTGGAGGTTTGGACTAAAGCGATTCTCGGAAGGGAGCAGCTTTTAAAAATCATTTCTCTTTTCGCTCTGTGAAAAATATACTTATAAATCTCTGAAACTGTCCCCAGTAATTTCTCCACTTTGGGATATAAATACCCCCCCCCCGCCCCCGCCCCCCCCCCCCCATCGCTACGGTGATTTAGCAGAACGTTTCACTCGCGCCCAAACGCTGCGTTAATGTCGCGCTATTAAAATTAAGATCAGATCATCTTAAAATAAGATGACTTTCAGTCACACTGAGATTGCTCTTCATAATCTCAAAGGATAAGCGGAAATGTAAGCAATCTGTGTACTTCCCCTGCCACTGCTGTTGATATTAAACGCAGGGAATGAAACACTTTTTACGAGCGCCGAGTTTAAAAAAAAAGAAGAAAAAAAAACGGATTTTTTTTATTGATGAAATATTTTCAGAAGCAGAACAGGTTTTTTTTTTACGGCTCGGTCTGTGGGTTGGAGCGCTACAGGAGCGCTTGTGAGAGAGCCTCTTGTGAGAGGACCACATAAAACTCCACCGCTGCCTTTCTCCGACACGCACACACACACACGCACACTCACACACACTCACTCACGGCGTATTCCCCCAACATCGGAAAAAAAGAATCTTTCTTCCCGGTGAGTTATGGCGGCGCGATCATAAAGACTTCCGATGGAAACATTAGCTCCGGCGCGCTCGGGAAAGGCATAAAAGAGGATTTACGGCCCCACTTTGAGTCCGTCCCGTCTCCCGGCTCGCCTTCCCCAAAAAGCCACGGCAGGAGGAGGAGGAGGAGGAGGAGGGTTCGCGAAGCGAGAGAGGCTTCACTTTTTCCGATCCCTGAAACGGGAGGCTGACGCCCCCCAATGGGAAAGGGTATGCCACGGCATGGGGTCAAAGGTCAACCCCCAAACCCCCCCCCCCACATGCCACCAGGATTAAGGGGGAAATTGTCTCATGTAAATGTAAGTGTATTTATCTTAGCGATCAAATCGAAGAGGCCTGGTGAGAACCTGCCTGTGTGAGAGGCTCCTGTACCTGCCCTCGCATCTCCACCGACCCAGTCCTCGGTCCTTGAGCCAAATTTTTCTTCTTCTCAAACGTTTGGTGAGGTTGGCATTCGACAAAATTAACTCTGAAAATTTGTGTTTGTGAAGGCAGCCGACGAACATTTGCACATATCTTAGCGAGTTAAGCGACAGACGGCGTCCAGATTTTTCGGGAGGGGGGGGGTTACGAGTGCAGACGCTTCACGCGTGTGCACGTTTGCGTGTGCATGTTCGCGCGTGTGCACGTTCGCGCATGTGCACGTTTAGCCGTGGCGTCTTGGTGTTGTTTGGCTGCGAGTCGCAGGGCGCCAGGTACGCGCCACTTCCTCCTTATCACTTCCCGCGGACTCGCCGTGGCCTTTAATTGGCCGAATTTCCGCCCCTCTCCGTGTTTCCCGCTGTCGGCGTGGAGCTCGCGTGTCCTCTAATCTCCTTAAGAAGATTCACCGGCGTCCGTGAGGAGATATTTCCTGTCCTCTCACAATCTTGCTTTCACTTCATCTCCTCCCCAGTACGGCTTATTATGTCTAAGACATCGCTAAAGCAATAACCGTTAATTACGGGCCTTGTAATTAGATTGTTCTACACTTATATTGTAATCTATTATTGTAATTACAGTGCTAATGTTTTATTTTGCATATATTCTCAGATTAACAGTTTAAACAAATGTCTTTTAATACCAGTGAGTAAGCGTCTTCAATTTTTTTTAGTAATTGTTCTTTTATAAGACGACCCTGTTTACTAAATTATGTACTGTTGATACACATTGTCGCGCTGCAATTGATCTCTCGAGTATAATTTGTGCGGCGAACACCAAAATGTGTAATTTGAGAGACGGCAGGTACCGACTGTAACAGATTCTTCCTGATCTGAGAGGAACTTCCTGCCCTTAATTAAAACTCTCCAGCTGAGGGATTGGTGACATTTGACCTTGAGACCTTTGACCCCGGCTCCCTGTTTCGGTTTCCCCCGCCTTATTGACAGGCCGTGCTAAACACCGGTTTGGTTTGGCGCGGGGTGGGGAAGGAAAAAAAAAAAACGTATCGTTATCGTCTTGTCTTTTCCCCACTCTGTTTTAGGGGGTGGAGAGGGAGAGAGGGGGTGGGGGGTGGGGGGGGACCGGCAAACTTCTCGAATTATCCGTTTGTACAGCTGGATGTTTAGCCCCGGTGGTTTCGGGTTAAGTACCTAGCTCAGGGCCGCAACGGCTGTGTCCCGTCCCCGTCTGGGAGGTGAACCTGCAACCCCACATCCCTCTCTCTACGCTCCCCCCCCCCATTACAAGGCCCAGTTCCTTAACCCCTGCGCCGCACTTAAATTCGATAGGAGGGCCATTAACGCTGTCACCTGCGATGTGGCCAGAGGCCTGTTAAAGACGCGGTTCTGGGCCTGTCCACACGCCATCGCCCGCGAGTGTGTGTGTGTGTGTGTGTGTGTGTGTGTGTGTGTGTGTGTGCTTTCCTCTCTGCTTCCAGAGTCTGGGTCGCTACTTTATCCCGTAATGAACCCCCCCGTCTGTGTCGCGACAGAGAATTTGTGAACGAGTAAGAGAATAATAAAATGCACAATATACTGCGTAATAATACAGTAACACGTCAGATTATTTATTGTTAAACGTGCGCCGTGAGGACGTGGAAATTATTTCATTTCCCCCCCCGCTGTGAATTTTATTGTTTTTTTCTAGCTGCTCAGTGCAGACGCTGAATTCTGGAGAGAGACAGGGAGAGTGGGAGATAGAGACAGAGTGGGAGAGAGAGAAAGAGAGACGGAGAGAAATTGTTGTTGTTTTATGTGAGCAACAACAGAGAGAGAGAAAAATGAATGCAAGAAAGAAGGTTAATAATTGTGAAGTTTGAATCTTAACCTGAATCTAAGGTATTTTAACACTCAGGAGTACTATAGCATCATGGAGTGAATGTACACACACACTCATGCACACACGCACACACACACACACACTCATGCACACACACACACACACACACACACACACGCACTTGCACACACACACACACACTTTTCTGTATGCAGCGAGTCCTTTAATTGTACATTTTTCAGCGTTTTTACGGGCCTGTAATGATTTCACAGCCGCCCGTGTTCCGGGAGCGAGCTCGGGGAAGATTTACTGTCCCTGCCCCGTCCGAGAGCCGGGCTTTATTGCCGGGTCACGTAATGGTGTTGGAAAAAAGGAAGGGAGAGAGAGAGAGAGAGAGAGAGAGAGAGGGAGGGAGCAGAACAGGGTGCGGTGGAGGCCTTCGGTCTCTGAAGATTAAAAGGTCGTGTAAACCTAGCCCTGGATCCAACGGGGGTAAAACAAATGTTTTTACATCCTGTGACACTATTGGTTTAAATTAAAATGTTATTTAAATGGGAAATAGAGCATTTGTAATATATTTATTTAAAAAACTTGTGTGTTTGTGGGGGCGTGTGCACGCATATGGAGATTTTTCATCTAGACCAGCGTGAAAAAAAAATGTATATATATTTTTTAAAAAGACCTCCGGTAGCCATAATAATTTTTGATATAGAAATCTATACTTGCAGTCTTTTCATCTTTACAGAACCCCTTACTTGTACCCTTTAATTTTACACAATTATCAATTTTAAAAAAACATAATTTTGTAACTGTATTTCATGCCAAATATTTTTTGTATATTGTAACACTTGCATGGCATCTTCATTCTTAAAGAAACAAAAAAAAATAGTAAAAAAAAAAACAATGTAATTAGATTTTAGATTTTTAAAAAATTTGTAATTCGTTTTTTTACCTTTCGGGTTGTGGAGAATCGCTTTGGCACGATGGGTTCTGCAGAAGCCGAAATGCCGAAATGGTTCCTCTCCATGATACTGTGCAGGGTTCACACGTCCTCCGCTGCACCTCCTCCCGCCCCCCCCCTCTCAAACCGAAGGGGGTGGGGGGGGGGGGGGGGGTTGTGGATAGATAAGTGCTCTGAGTCTTGGGTTATTGCCCTCCGCCCGGTCACGTGATCCTCGCTCAGATTTTTCTCCGGAGAGTTCTGGCACGCTACGCGCGTGTACTGCAGCTACGTGGAACTCTCCCATCCCTGCGATTGGCCGGCTCGGCCACAGTCAAATCCCGCTCCTGCGATTGGCCGGCTCGGCCCCAGTCAAATCCCGTCCCTTCGATTGGCCGGCTCGGCCCCAGTCAAATCCCGTCCGCAGCGATTGGCCGGCTCAGATCTCAGTGCTCGGGCTCGGAAAAATAAAAATTCCTAAATTCAGCATCCCGCCATGAGCTCTCGGAATCCCGCCGTAAGCAGGGCGGAGTCCCGCCGCGTGGAAAATGGCGGATAAACGCGGCAGCTCTCCGGCGGATCTCCCCCCGCTGGCCGCTCGCTCTGTGCTCTTCGCTCGAACGGCGAATGTTTTTTTTTTTCGTTTTTTTTTTATCGTCGTGTTGGAGGTGAGCGTTCCTTTCCGACGGGCAGGAGAGGGGCGCCCCGATACGGGAGAAACGGGGCGCAGCCGAGATGCGCTGAAGGAGCGAGCTGGGGAACCGGGGGGAGGGGGGGGGGCGGGTGTGGCTCACGGGCGGTTAAAGCCTTCGTCACGGCAACCCTGCTGGCTTCTACTCCGCCTCATTTCCATCCGCTGGGTACACCCCCCCACACCCCCCATCCCTTTTTGTCCACAACCCCCCCCTGCCCCCCCCCCCCCCCCCCCGAGATGTCCATTCCAGTTTGGCTGACCTTGCCTCTAAACGGTAATGACACTAATGATGGGGGGGTAGGGTGGGGTTGGGGGCTGTGGACAAAAAAGAAAGAATTTGCTGATCAGAGAATTGTACAGAAAACCAGGGGGGTGTGGGGCATGGGGCGGGGGGGGGGGGGGGGGGTGTATGGGAATAGGAGACATAGTTTTGAGGGGGGGGGCAGTGGTGAAAAGACCTTTGGCATATTCGAGCAGCGGGGTACAGGCCAAACATCGTGACCCTGCCTGAGCTATTAAAACCCAGAGAGCTGTTTTTCTTTGTGCCTTTTTTAAAACCCTAGTGCCAGTTCCTGCTTCTGAGAGGCAGCCAATCAGCTGCGTCTCTGCTTTGTGATGAAAGCTCAGCACGTTAGAGTGTGCCTCTGTCGGCCCGCCCCCCCTCCAGCACTCTCTCCCCCCCCCCTTACAAAAAGCACAGCGTTTGAAGGCATCCAGTGACGACGCCACATGTAAAGATTATCAGACCGGGTTTGGAGGGTTGAAGTTTCGACTGAAATTCTGTCAGTTTATGGACGTGAATTGAAATTCAGTTCACGTACAGAGGACCTTATTGGCCCATTTTTTTTTTCAATTTGTGAATTGACTGATTTGGTGGCGGAACCCTAATAAACCTGAACCCGGATAATTACGGAGAGTGCTCTGCACTGTCATTAACGAGGGGGGGGAGGGGGGGGGCGTAACACATTTATGCCCCCCCGTGTCAGCACTAAGGAGCGAGATGGGTAAGCACTTTAATAACAGTCCCTTCTACACACCTGGGGCCTGATTTACTAAGACCTTTAGCACGTGCAAAACCTTTTAACACACGCATAACTAATAACACAACCCGTGATTGGTACAAAGCAAATACCGCGACCAATCGTCGGGCATGTTATTGGTTTTGCATGTGCTTAGAATGCTTTGCGTGCGCTAACGGTCTTAGTAAATCAGGCTCTGAATTTGTATGTGATGTAAATGCGAACGTGGGGCGCCTCCTTCGCTGGCCTCGGCAAGCGATCGAAGGCGGACCGGACGGAATCCGCGCGCGGGAGGAGACCGGGGTCCCCCGCCGCCGCGGCCTGGGCAGCCGCCAGCGCTCGCCGTGACCTCGCCCGCCGGCGGGTGATGAAACGCGGACGCAACCGCGGCGCAGCGCCGGCGGGCTTCGGGGCGGAGACGCTGCCCATCTGGGCCCTCCTCCAGCGAGAGGTCAGAGGGCGGGGGTCGGCGGGGACGTCTTTTGACAGACGTCTGTTACGCTTCCCGCTACGGAGGGGTGTTCGGTCTGCGGAGCGGCTGGGTTGGCATGGCAACAGCATCTTTTTTTGAGTGGCGTCGCGCGTTCGCCGAACTGACAGGGCGCGATCGAGGTGTCCCGCGTACGGCGCGGAACCCTCCCGTCACGGGACCGCGCGCCACTCTACCCGTGTGCTCAGCGTGTGCGCTGGGGGGGGGCACGGCGGGCGTCAGACGCGCAGCGGGTCTGTGTGTGCGTGTGAGTGTGTGTGCGAGAGAGAGAGAGAGTGTGTGTGTGTGTGTGTGTTTGAGAGAGAGAGAGAGTGTGTCTGTGAGAGAGTGCGTGTGTGTAAGAGAGAGAGGGAGAGTGTGTGTGTTTGAGAGAGAGTGCGTGTGTGTGTGTGTGTGTGTGTGTGTGTGTGTGGTGGGGGGGCGGTTTCGTATACGCAGGTGCGTTCAGGATTAGGGTATACACTAGCCGCTCTGTCTTTGGCTCGCTGTGCTTTGCGAAAGAAAATCTCCCCGTCTTCTGATATTATGTTTAGCAGGAAAACGTTTCTGAATTAGCCGAGGAATGTTTCGGAGGGAGGGCCGCTCGGATGGCTCGAGTTTTGCGGGGCCGGTAAAAGCTGCGTTTGTGGCCCTGGAGGTCGGTAACGCTGCCTGCAGGACTGATCTCCGCTCTGATGCGTGTGCAGGAGGGGTAAAAAAAGCAGCTCCTCTAACAGGTTCCTCTTTGTGAGACTGCAGGGTGTTCATCAGGCCTCATGGATTTCCTCTCCTAACGGTGATTCCTCCTGACTAATGTATCCCACATGACCTGCCACTCTTATCCTCCCCCCCCCCCCCCCCCCCCACAAAAAAACATATCTGCAACGTGATTGGCTGGTCCGGATCCCGTCCTAACGAAGCTGACGAGGGAGGAGCCAAACGGATTTCCTCTGCTGACTCCGCCTCCACATTCCGCTAGGCATCATGTGCCAGGAAATGAGTCGTCATGTGGAAGAATATTCCCTTTTATTCATGATTATGATGAATATTATTTTTGAAAAATATATTTTTTAGGGCTTTTTTTTGCTTTATTGGACAGTGTAGAGAGACAGGAAGGATGGGTGGTTAGAGATAGGGGGAGACAAAGGTCGTGTGACCGGATTTGAACCTGCAGTGTCACAGCGTGCGACGAGGACTGTGCTCAACAGGCTACGCCACAAGGCGCCCCCCCCCCCCCTTCCAGCAAGGGGTGACGCGACTCTCACATCGAAGGCGAAACACGTCTGTTTGTTTGTTTTTTCAGAGGACGGCGTCAGGTCAGGGTTTTTTTTTTCCTTTCCTTTTTTTTCCTCTTCCGTGATTCGAGTCTGTCCTTTTCTTACGATAACAAGGTCAAGTGGCCTCAGTGGGGAAGTCTCTGCTCCATCTCGGCACACGTTCACGGTTTGCAGCAGAGACACAAACTGCCGTCCGACCTTCGCTTATATATCACTGACTAAACCTGCAGGAAAATGTGGCTCTTCTGTTAGGTGCTCCACTGTACTGCTCGGTCCTGCCTCTCTTGGTTTATAAGTCCACATCCAACCACACAGAAGTCTTATCTCGGTATTAACGGTGTTTCCTCTGAGGAGTTTAACGGGCGTTACAGGAGCTGATTAGAGGCGCTGACCGCCAAGTGCGCCAGCAGGGAGCAGAGGAGCAGCTCGTGCGTTCGCCAGTTTCGCGTTTTTCCGGGACGGCGTCTTCCTGTCCCGACGAGGCATCGGAGGACACGGGGGACCCCGGTGGCCCCCGGGGGCCAGAGGATGGGGGGGGGTCCGATCAGGGGCCCCGTCCTCTCTGGCCACCCCTCCCTCCTGTTTTCTCTCGTTCTCTCTGTGGTCCGTGTGCACGTTCATGTGCTCTTTTTCTCTTTTTCGTTGGCGGGATGGCGCTGTTTTATTCCAGTTTTCTCATGGGTTGGCGGCTCTCAGGACCTGCCCCTCCCCCCACCCCAGGGTGATGAGTGGCAGCAATCACCCCTCCCTGCCTGACCCCCCCGACTGACCCCCCACCAGCTGACTGCCACATCTCTCACCCTCTCTCCTACCTTCCCACCTCTCTCTCCCTCCCTATCACCCTTCCCTCCCTCACTCTCTCTCCCTCCCTCTCTATCTCCCCCTCTCTCTCTACCCCCCTCTCTCTCCCTCTCTCTCCCCTACATCTTCTCTATCTCCCTCCCTCCATCCCTCTCTCACTCCATCTCCCCCCTCTCTATCTCTCCTCCCTCCCTCGGCCTCCCTCCTACGCCCCTCTCTATCTCTCCCCTCTCTCTCTCTCTCTCTCCCTCCCTCCCTCACTCTCTCTACCCCCTCTCACCTCTCTCCCTCCCTCTCTCCCTCCCTCTCTCACCCCCTCCCTCCCTCTCTCTTTCCTCTCTCTCTCCCTCTCTACCTCGCCCCTCTCCCTCCCTACCCCTCTCTCTCCCCCTCTCTCTCTCTCTGCTCTACACGGCCGCCATACGGGTCAGCCATCAAAAACCCTCTTTCTCCGCCCTGACATTTCCACCGCCTGCGTCACGCCCGGCATGGAGGAAAAATGGAAGAAGAAAAGAGAGAATGAGATAGAGAGAGAGAGAGAGAGAGAGAGTGAGAGAGTAAGAGAGGGAGCCGGAGCCGGAGCGAGCGTAAGATCTCGCAGAGAGAGCGGCCTTCTGTCTCAATCTCGTCTAATCTAAACAAACTCGAGGAGCCGGGCTGGAGGCGCTCATCGCTCACCGAGCGCCGGGACGAACTGCCACGCCCGTAACGAGCGGCGGAGACGCGCCTGCGGACCGGCAACACGCCCCCCCCCCCCCCCCCCCCCCCCCGTTTAATCACGCGCGCCGCCCCCCTCCCCCTCCCCCTCCCCGAATTGGCCTTATGATTTCTGGCGCCGCGTCGCCCCCGGCAACCCGAGGCTGTTGTGGGTGTCATGTCGTAATCACCGCCCCCCTTGAGGGCCTGTCGCCGTGGTGATTCACTCGTGGTGACACCCCCACTCTACTGTCCTACTGGCGCACTTAAGACAATTGTCTAACCCCCTGCCCCCCCCCCCCCCCCCCACCCCCCCGCCACTCTCTCTGTGATTTCATTCCGACATTCTGCCCCCCCCCCCACCCCCCCACCCCACCGGTCTGTCGCGGGCAGGAGATAATAGCACGGTGCTTTAATTTTATTCTGTTGGCGAAACGTGGTTCCCCTGGACTTATTGCATTAATGCTGGGTTCGTGGTGTGCGGAGCGTGTGACTGATTCCGTGCTGTAAATGGGATGGGGGGGGGGAGGGGGTGGTGGGGGGAGGGAGGGGGGGGGGCAGGTAGACACTTCTCTCAGCCCAGCCACAGCTGAGAGGAATCACAGAGAATCATAGCGAAAATGTTCTCTCTCTCTCTCTCTCTCTCTCTCTCTCTCTTTTTCTTCTGTCCATCCTTTTCTCTCTCTCTTTTTCCTTCCCTCCATCCTTCTCTCTCTCTCTCTCTCTCTCTCTCTCTCCATTCAGCTCACTTTCTTTCTTGCCTTTTCAGTTCCCTTTTTTCCGAAAACACTTTTATTCGGCTGCAGTAGCGTTGCATAACCGTCACACCATTAAATAATCTCTGTGAGAGTAGATTTTACTCTCCCAGTGTACATTCGACCCCTCTCTGGACTCCTATAATCTCTGCCGGAGTTGTTTTGAGACTGAACGTTACGAACGTTTGTGTAGCGCCGTTGCGTCAGTTACACTGATCCGTTAATCTTCGTGCTGATCTTCTCCCTGGACGTGCATGGCTCACGGTTATGGGTAATTATCGTTAAGGTTTTATCCGAAGAACAGCTTACCCAGATAAATCATAAACCCAGCCTCTAGTGGCAGTCACAACAGGAAGTCCATACACAGGAAGTGGAGAATGGGGAGTATCGTGACATGCGCTGTGGTGTGTACAGTGTATGTATATCATGTTGTGATACGCGTCACGACTAGCAGTCTCTAAAAAACGAGAGGGTTGGATCAAACGTTCTCGCCCTGTCATTCATTTAGAAGGAAATCCATTATTTAAAACGGTGTGGCGTCAGTCTCGCCTCTCTTTTGATGTCATGTGATATCCACTGTGTCCGCTGGAGAACGAATGCGAAACTTCGCTCTGCATGCAACCGATGAAGGGCGCTTTATTCTCCAAAATAAATATGTGATGTGAAGTCAGTGTTCCAGCAATGCCCCTGGAGCTGAACCATTATCACACACGCAAGGAGAGAAGGAGAGAGAGAGAGAGAGAGAGAGTGTGTGAGAGAGAAGAGGGGGAAATAGATAAATAGACAGAGAAAGAGAGAGATTTGATACCCTTTTTATTAAAACACGATAGGAGACAAAATCAACACTGCAGAATCACTAAAGGCTGTTGGAAATTCACATCAGGGTTACTCATGTAAGGATAAAGAAACCCAACGACAACAATAAAAAAGAAAACAAAAATAGGGAGAGAGAGAGAGGTGATGATTTCACGTGTGACGGTGTGCAACACTACTGCAACTGAATAAAAGTGTTTTCAGAAAAAGGGACCTGAAAAGGCAAGACAGAAAGTGAGCTGGATGGAGAGAGAAAGAGAGTGAGAGAGAAAAGGAGGGAGTAAGGGAGGGAGAGAGAGAGAGAAGGAAGAAGGGAGGGAGAGAGCGAGAGAGAAGGAAGGAGGGAGAGAGGAAGGGAGGGAGAGAGAGAGAGAAGGAAGGAGGGGGGGAGGAAGAGATGGAGGGAGGGAGAGAGAGAGAAGGAAGGAGGAAGAGAGGTAGGGAGGGAGAGAGAGAGAGAAGGAAGGAGGGAGGGAGGAAGAGATGGAGGGAGAGAGAGAGAGAGAGAGAAGGAAGGAGGGAGAGAGAGAGAGAGAGAGAAGGAAGGAGGGAGGGAGGAAGAGATGGAGGGAGGGAGAGAGAGATTGATTCGCATTCCACAGCCAGGCTGCTGGAGTCGGTACAGTTTCAGATTGCGTTCTCAGTGCAGTTTGGCAGTTGATTAATTCTGCTGCACAGGGGTCAGTCCTGGCAGCAGGGAAATATCTAAATATCTATCAGGCTGAATATCTAAAGTTTATTTCACGTTTCAAGGAGCAAAAAAATAAAAAAACGACATCTTCGGTCCCTTTTTTTTTGGAAGAGCGGACTGTTTATGAATTCAAGCTTGTAGTTTAAACTTGGATCTTTTGAATGATTTTAAGAGAGGATTGTGGGTAATGGTTTGCTGGCTGGGTGTTTGTGATTCTGCAGCTGTGAAACGCGTGACTGTTTTCAGTGTAATCTGTAAATAGGGACTCGTGGGTGGGGGTTTAATTAAAGCCCTTATGGTCGTGTGGTTTTTTTGACTCCCCATGAATGTACACTGACGCACACGCACACAAACGCAAACGCACGTGTGTATGTGTGTGTATGCGCGTGTATGCGAGTGTGTGTGGGTGTGTCTGTGTATTAGTGAGTGTGTGTGTGGGTGCGTGTGTGTGTAGGTGTGTGTATTAGTGTGTGTGTGTGGGTGTGTGTATTAGTGAGTGTGTGTGGGTGCGTGTGTATGTATGTGTGTGCACGTGTGTGTGTGTGTGTATGTATGTGTGTGCGTGTACATGAGTGTGTGTGTGTATTAGTGTGTGTGTGTGGGTGTGTGTCTATGTGTGTATTAGCATATGTGTGTGTGCGCGTGTGTGTGTGTATTAGTGTGCATGTGAGTGCGTATGTATGTGTGTGCCTGTATTAGTGTGTTAAGTGTTCTGGCTCCTGTACGCACTAGTTTCAGTTCCAGCCTGGAGATACTGGTCCCCCAGGCTGAGCTGCTAATGAGTCTCATGTATGAAGCAGCCATTTGCAGCCAGCCCCTTAGGCCCTGTTACAGGCCTGCTCAGGTACATCATCGCCCCCGGTAACGGGAGCACGTAACCCACCGGTAATTAGGCTGTGTTTGCTCAACCTGTCTGACTGAAAGGCTGGTTGATTGATTGGTTGATTGATTGATTGATTGGTAACGGTTAACCTGTTGTTGAAGCTGCACACCTGCTTGTGGGAAATCCCAGCATGGCCCAGCTAACCTGTGTCACTTTAAAATGAGTTAAAAGAGAGAGTGATGGAAGCAGTGATTGATTAGGGGAAGGAAAACACGCACACATGCATACACACACACGCACATACACACACACACACACACACACACACTGCCCCTCGCATCGGTTTGGGCAGCAGTGACACACAGGAAGTGAGAGAACACGCGCCGCGTCGGTCACATCCTGTTCCCGCCGCCTTCGTCTGTTAGCGGCGGACGCTAACGGGACAGACAGGGTTTTTTCCTCAGGAAAAAGGTCGCGTTCGAACAAAAAAATAAATCTCCGTTTCACAAGGCACCTCGTCCCGACTGTGAGGTTTTTTTTTTCCTTTTAATTATTGGCCGAGATAGAGCACTCTCTCTCTTTTTTCGGCAAAGTCATGCCGAGTTCGCCAAACACCCAAAAAATAAAAATAACGACTTCTTCTTCTTCTTTTTGTCGCGCGGGGGTGACGGTGCGTTTTTCCGCTAATTCGTTCCGGATCGCGGGAGACGCGCGCGTCCGCCTGGAAATGGCCACATGATTAAATCAGCGATATTAAATAGCGCCTTTCGTATCGCCTCTCGTTTTTCATGAAGCCTGCTCCTCCTCCTCCCCCCCCCCCCCCCCCCCCTGCCACTCCCCGATAAAGTGCACATAAATGTGATTTATCAAGTGAGCCGCTCTTCCTAATAGAAAAGGTAGTTCCGGGCGCAAGTCGCATAATTAATGCTGATTTATCAGTGGCCCTTCGCAGCTGATAGCGGAGACGCTGGTTTTAATTTGAAGGATTGGTCCGAGGAAGAGGAGGAGGGGGGGGGGCGGGGGGTTGGAATCTCCAGGTGGACATATCTGTATGGACCGTCAGACAGACAGACGGACGGACGGACAGCAAGCTTATCGATTACTGCATATTTCGGATTATTGATTCCTGTGTATTGGTTGCGACTTGTTTTCCTCGTAGTGGTTTTGCCATCTTTGCCCAGGGTGATGGCAGCCATGGTTATTTTGAGAGTGATCTTTTTTACAGCGGTTGTGATGGCCGCCATTATCTCTCTGCTCCCCCCCCCCCCCCCCCCCCCCCCCGCTCTCTTGTTTCTGTTTATTCAGTGAGGCCTGTCCTGCTCACGGCAGCGTACATAATTCACACGATCAGCCCGTCTCTGGGGTCTTGTGTAACTTATGTACGGTTTTATAAGACGTCACGTAAACAAGCGTTTCGGGACTGGCACCGAGCCTCGTCTGCTCCTTCAGGCCGCCGCCGCCGCCTGGCACGCACCACCTCGCGCCGTAATTCAGAGAGAATATTTACAGATTAAATCATACTTTCGCTGAGTGGAAGCGAAGCGTGAAAACAAATGCGTAAAATAAAAAGAATAAATAAAAAACATTGACCGGAATGGATTTGTTTATTTGACGCGATAATGCTGGTGCGCTAACCGCAGTTGAAATTCTACCCCGGGCAAATACGGCTTTTACGTGAAATGCGTCGTTGACTCACGTCGTTGGTGGTCAGTTCTTGATCAGATTGTGTCGTAGCGATGTGTGACTTCACTCCTGGTGAAGGATGGTTGGATGGTCTGGGAGGGCGGCTGTGGGTTTACCGATGCATTGCGCGAGCAGTGTGTCTGCGGTGTGTTGTTCCAGCTTTCCGTGGGAAGCGCTGTTCGGAAGTCTGTCCCTCTTTTATTTCGCCGTTACCGGCGGAAGCGAGGGTGTTGCTAGCGGGGAACCCTCCAGTCCTGAAGGGGGGGGTGCGGTTTTTTTATGGGGGATCGCAGCCGAGCCGAACGGCGGCTAACGCTAGCCGTCGCAGCGGATTAAGCAACAATTAACGTTTGGGGGCAGGAAAGTACAAAGGGGTGGAAAATACAATGTAAATAAAATAAAATAAATAAATAAAAATGTTGAAATGATGTGCTTGGAGCATATCCACTAGGCAGGGACTGTACTTTGAAAAGAAGCTGTGTGCCATGATACAATTAATCCATGAAAGGGGCCCTCATTTACTCTTTTACTGGAGCAGAGAGAAAGCCAGATTTTATCAGAGTGCCACTGTAGGTTCTGTTAATGGTTTTTTTTTTGTTGAAGGGGGGGGGGTTAGGGTGGAGGGGAGGGGGTCGCTGCACCCTGATTTTTTGACGGAGATTGGAGCGTTTCATCTCAGCAGCCAGTGGAGTGTGAGGAGAGAGTGTGTGTGTGTGTGTGTGTGTGTGTGTTTGTGTGTGTATGAGTGTGTGTGTGTGTCTGAAGTACCTGGCAACATTGCAGGCTCCATTCAACCAATGCTGAAAAAATACAGATTAATACCAGTCACATAAAAACATTATTTAGTGTTGATTTGAGATTTAACAAGAACACGACAATCCCTCTTCTCAATGCTTACCAGCTGTGTGTGCGTGCTTGCGTGTGTGTGTGTGTGTGTCTTTGTGTATATATGTGTGTGTATTTGTACATATGTGTATATGCAGTATATATACCACACCATCTGAGTGAACTGGACAGTGCTGTTTGTTCTGGGTCACTCTAGTTTTAGATTCAATATTGGCTAAGTCGCCAATTACATCCTGAGGCTTCATCAGTCTTGTTACCTGGAGACCAGCTGGGGCAGCGTAGCTGGGGGGGGTGTATACATCCGTCTCCTGCAGGACAATGTCAAAAGAAGGACATCAACCCGTCCGTCCGTCTGTCCTTCCGAAACAACTACTTTACCCCCCCCCCCCCCCCCTTGTGGACGTCTCTGCGGATTTTAAAATCTGCGCAGACGGCGTCCGTGAAACGCGTCCGTATGCGCAGGCCAGTTCTCACAGGCCGCTGCTTTTTAAATAATCTCTGTTTTCATGCGGAGTTTCGCGTCACTGCCTCTCCAAACACGCCCCCCCACTAAAAAAAACCACCCTTCGCTCCGGCCCTGCTGCTAACGTCCCGTAGAGACGCGGAGAGCTCCTCGGGGGGGGGGGGGGGGGGGGGGGGGGGGGGGGGGTGGGGGGGGGGGGGGGGTGGGGTGGGGGGGGGGGGGGGGGGAGGGGGGGGGGGGGGGGGGGGGGGGGGGGGGGGGGGGGGGGGGGGGGGGGGGGGGGGGGGGGGGGGGGGGGGGTGGGGGGGTGTGTTTGATACCGGCACTCAGGATTTTTCGGTCAACGAAAGATTCTAAAATGGTAGCGCTGTTTTTTCGATGGTTTTGAGAGCACGATAACGTTGTTTTTATATCTTTTTTTTTCGGCCCCCCTCCTGGCCAGATGTTCTCACAGCGGTACTTCAAACGCGGGCTTATTTTCAAATCTTTCCGAGTTTTTCTTGTAGTTTTTGTTTAATTCTCTTTCACCCCTAAACCACCCCCCCCCCCCCCGTACCCCCCAACCAGAATTTTTGTTCGGTCTCACGATCACTTGAAGACATATGGAGCTGACTATGCTCCATTTCAGATTAAATTCTCTTTTCTTTTACTTTTTTGGCTGCCAGGAAGATGAAGGCAAGGGAAATCCAGGGGTTTTGCAAAAAAAAAAAAGGGGTTTGGACCCCTTATCTGGTGCCATCTGCCCCCCCCCCCCTCCCCAAATCCACCCCAGCCCTCGTGAAAAGATGAGGGTCACGTCCCGCATGTAAACCACGGCTGGCGGGGTCACGTCCTCTCTGTAAACTGACAAATTCCATTCACACTTAATGGCGTGGAGCGCTGGAACCCGTGGAGGATTGGGGAGGGGGAGAGGGGGGGGAGAGGGGGGGTTTACCCGGTTAATGTGGACGCTTCAGCCCCCGCCATGAGTGAGAGAGCCCGCTGGTTGCCGTCACGCTCAGAGACGTGTTTATGTCTGCGCGCAGGCGGACGGGGTCCAGCCAATCGCGTCGGCCGGGGCCAGAGGGGAGGGAGAGGAGATTTGGCAGGGGCGTCAAAAAAAAAAATAAAGAAAAGAAAAAAGAAAAAGTGAGCGAAAATGTGTTGTATCATATAGACTTTTGTGCCTGCGGTATATATTTTTAAAGAAATAAAAAAGAAAAGAAAAAAGGAATGTCTGGTTTTCACCAGTATTCAAAAAAAAGATTCAGAGAAAATGTCAGTGCGGTTTTTGGCTTGTTACATTGAAATGTTTCATTGATAATTTCAAGGGTTTGCAGAAGGCGATTTCACATTCTTCCAGCATGTGAAGAGTTAAAGCATTTCAGTAGATATACTACTGTACATGGCTATGACTGAGAGCTTCAGTGACTTAGTATCTGTGTTCCTGTCTGTGCCTCAGTGTCTGTGACTCTGTGTCTGTGTCTTAGTGTCTGTGCCTCACTGCCTGTGTCTCTGTGCCTGTGCCTCAGTGTCCGTGACTCTGTGTCTGTGACTCTGTGTCTGTGTCGCAGTGTCTGTGACTCTGTGTCTGTGCCCAGTTTAATATTCATTTGTGTGAGTGCGCTTCGTGGCCCAGACTGGCCTTTGTTGGGGGTGAGGGTGGGGTGGGGGGTGGGGGGATGGTGGCTGTGGAGATTCGGGGGCTATGGGCTGCCAGCGGGACGTCCTTCATCCTCTGAGCAGGGGCGGTGCGAGATCCCTGCTGGAGTCCAAAATGGCAAAATTAGGTTTGAGAGCCATGAAAGGCATCAGCAGCTGCCCATTTCTGAGGGGAACACACCCACTCTCTTCTATCGCTCTCTCTCTCTCTCTCTCTGTCTCCTCTCTCTCCCCTCTTCCATCCCTCCTGACGGTCACGCCATCAAAGTCATCCTGGCCCCACGGTCCCAGTGAAATCCTGGCTCGCGTAAGGAGGCGCATTCACCTTATCTGAGAGGACGGTGCGGATTGGAAGGAATGTCCTTAAAAAAAGTGGAGTTAGATTGGTTAAGTGCCAGTAACATGTTGGGAGTTGGGGGGGGGGGGGAGGGGATGTTCACCATGGAAACACACCACGGCCTGTCTTCTATGGTGGAATCAGGGGGGGGGGGGGGTGTCCTATAGACCCATGGAAGTCGCCATGACAGCCAACCCCCACCCCCCCCCCCAAGTCCGACTGGTGTACCCACAAAAACCCGTGGGGTGTTGGGGAAAATGTGCGGAGCTGGAATCCTCTTCTAAACAGAGTGTGCGCTTCACTGGAGGCTTAATGAAGGCTTTGCGGCACCTCAGAGAGCTCTAAGAGCGTTGGGCTTGTTTGCTGTGCCAACACGGCGGCGCCCTTATCTGCTTACTCCTTCCTTATCTGCCTGGCGTAAGCTCTTTTAGCCGGCGGCTAACGGCGCGCTAGCAGGGTTTTCAACGCTCTTGCGCGCACCGTCCCGCGCTGTACAATATGCCAAAAAAAAAGCGAAGTAAGTCGAAATGAGATCAATGACTTATTTCATTACGGTTCGCATTAGACGGGAAAAAACAAAATGGAAGACGTGACCTCTGGAGCTGCAGCGAATGAGAGCGTCTGCTGAATAAGGATTAATTACCAAAACAGTCCCCTCAGTTTTTCTCTGATCAGCAGAGAAAGCCGGTTGCTGTTTAGTTTTGTAGTTGTTTTTTTTTTTTTTTTTTTTTCTTTGAGGGGGTCTTGCCCGGGATGGGGAATGCACAGGGGGGGCGTGGCCTGTGATCTCAAGCTTCAGCCTTTTCCTCTTTGATTTTGGGAAGGATGGGGATCAGCAAAGATGATTGACAGCCAGTTTCGCTGCAGATTTTCATAACGCAGCACAGTTATGTGGTTTAGATTGTTTGTTTCAGGCCACTGCAGGGTGCTTATCCCCAGGGTATAGAGAGAGAGAGAGAGAGAGAAAAGAGAAAGAGTGAGACAGAGAGAGAGAGAGAGAAAATAATTTATGAAACAAAAAACTACTTTCTCTGTACAATTACATTGAATTAATGAATGAACAAATAAAGAAATGAATAAAGTTTTTTTTTAAAAATTGAAAAAATTACATTAAATTAAACACAAAAAAACAAGAAAAAGAAGAAAAGAAAGAAGGAAAGAAGGAAAAATCATACTGGAAAAAAGGGAGAGAGAGAGAGAGAGAGCATCGGTGTGAGAGTTTTTTCCGTGAACATCCTCCAACACAAGCTGGCAGGACAGCTGTTGGCGGTGGGCGAGGTTTGGCGTCTCGGGTCCGGCTCCAGCGCACCCCGTGGCTTTCTGGAGGAGCCAGGCCCTCTCCGGGCGGGACAAACCTCGCTGGCCCTGCGTCTGAGGTCCCGCCGGCACCCTGGATCCGCCATCCCGCCATCCCGCCAAGCGGTGGCCCTGCCGCCCTCAAAAGGGCCCGCCTTCACTTCTTCTGAAGAGGAGCATGCCGGGAGGTTCGGTTTCAGCAGAACAGGCTTTTTTTATTCGGAAAAGTAAAAGGGGGTGTAAGCAGCTGCCTGAGCGTCCCGTTGTGATTTCACCATGGCTGTACAATCCCCACTGGCTGCTTTTCTGCCACTGATTACGCCTTTATTTATTTATTTATTTATCTATTTTATTAATTAATTTAACACAGGCGGCTCTCTGGACAGCATCTTTAATTGTTTACCGTGCGAAGTGTTTTGAGAGCCAATCAGGTGACTGGCAAATCCCAGCTCACTTTGGTTGACCAAATGGGGCAATTACTCAGGAGTGACTAGCGGGTGTGTTTCTGCAGTTACGGGTAATTAAGCTAATCAAATAATGCAAATGAGACAGGTCGGTTACTTAAAAAACATAATTAACGGTATTTTAGATATGAATTTCAGACACGTATTCGGATACAAGTTATGAAAAGCCTGGCTTAATTAAGAGGCATATTTCTGTTGATATGCTGGTCTGCTGTGGAGAGCAAAATATTTTGATTGGTTCAGACTAGTCAGTGATTGACAGCTCGTTGTGGCTACACCCACTGCGCAGTTCAAGAAATCTCGCCCTCCAGTCGCTAACGTTGTGTTCCAAAAAGCCCACACACATCCTTACAGTAGCTAACCACGCAAAGTCGATACCCTAACAAGTGAATAATGGCAAACTGTTTTTGGAAGGCTACCAAGACGGGCGGTTTCCGTCAGTTAGCATTGCATGCGAGGGGCGTCCTTTCCGAAACACTTTAATTAGAGAACACAAACAAATGACACCATTACCCAGCAGACCCTGCAGTTTCTCAGCCGCTAATTGATTTAGCTTTATTTACCAAGAACATTTCCATCAAGCAAATGTTTGGACAGGTCCTGAGTATGGCTACCGGCATTTATCTTTTTTATTTTTTTCTCCCCCCCCCAGACAGGAGAACGGCGAACGTCTGTGTTCGCGACTGTGTTAGTTGTCGGAGGTTTAATGCGAGACATCAATCGGGGTAATTATGACACGGTTTCAGTCCTCTCCAGGGTCCAATCTGTTCAAACTGTAGTGTTTGACAAGTGAGATAAAATGAATGTTGGAGGAGAAAAAAAAAAAAAAACATTCATAAGCACGCGGGGGAAAGTGGTTGCATTTCAGGGCGTCAAGGGAAATTACATTACTGAACGCCTAGTGCATATTACTGTACAGCCTCGCTTCCTAAACCATATCTAACAATTTTATTATGCGTGTCAAAATGTAATCTGTGTTGTTCCTGTATATTTTAATGGACTGTTTTTTTTTTGTATTGTGTTAAGCACTTTGTGTGAAGGGTGCTATATTAACTAAATTGATTAAACATAACAATAATAATAATCAAAATACTGGACCTTATAGTAGCCTAATTTTATCCTTAGACCCAAAGCCTATTACTTAATAACTTAACCCCCTCTCCACTCACCCTCAATTTGCTGCAAAAAACAAAAAAAAAAAACCACAACTGTGGGGTACTGTTGCATTGTGGGTAAGCCTTATTTACATTGAGTTGTTAAACCCGAGTACGTATTTCAACATTCGCTGATTACTCCACCGTAGGAAAACGAGTGGGGAATCTGGTTTTGTAATGATGGCTCTTTAATGGGGTCTACTGTAATGGGAGACCAGCTGTAATGCCTCCCCCCCCATGCAGGATACTGTTTTAGAGGAGCTCTTTAATGAGGCGAGCCTTCACGCTCCTTCGTTTATACGGCTCTCGGCTCATTATTATTACTTATTTCTCAGAGGTTGGTCGTTTTCCTGGCGAAGCTGTTTTTTTTTTGTTTTTTTTTCCCCCTCTTTTTCTTTTTTTTGTCGTTTAATTCTCCCCTGTGGTCATGTCTATTTAGTTTTAATTCATCTTTTCTTCCTCTTTTTTTATTTCCTGGGTGGAAGCAATAACTCTGCGAATGTTGAATAGGAACGGAGAGACCGTTAATAAATTACCCTGAATGAGTCGGGAGAAGGGGGGCGGAGTTTTGTTGTTTCGTTTTTTCCGTTTTTTTTGGTTTTTTTTTTTCTCACCACCGCTGCGAAGACAAACATTTCCAAAAACATCCAGCTCCTTCAGGAACTGGAGACACATCCAAGTAAATAATTCTCTGCACTAGCCCCGCCCCCCAGCCCCCCCCCCCCCCCCAGGCCACGGGCATCCCAGCTGCTATTAAAATGGCCTCCCCCTGTCCCTTAATTAATTAAGGTATTAAGGTGTTCTTTAAATGTATATGCTTTCTTTTTTTTCGAAGGGGGGGGGGGGGGGGGGTGTTTGTGTTTGTAGTCATATCAGTGGTTCATTCTTCTTTTGGAGAGAAAGACCGTAAAAATTTGGGAACCCCAAAAGGGAACCAGAGGCAGCCACATTGGCGGAATAACAAACAGGATGTTGGTCTGTAGTTTCTCTCAGGCAAGACCCCAGTAGGCAGGGGTTCACACCACCCCCCCTTCTTTTTTTGGCGTGTATATATGTCTTGTTAATGGACTAGGTGCCAGTCCATTCTCATTGTGAGAGCTGAGAATGGCTGTAAAAGAGGCCAAATTAATCAAATTTCGGCACAGAATGGCCGCCACTTACCCCCCCCCCCTCCCTTTACCCCCCCCCCCACTTCAGTTCGCTGGCAGGAGCAACACAGGGTGGATTATGTGGGGAGGGGGGGGGGTTAATGGGAGGGGGGGGGCAAATCAAATTCTTGTGAAAAATACAGGGTTCAAGGAGGCAAGAGAAAACATGCCTCCCTCCCCCCCCCCTTGTCATCATTGCTGAAAGACAAACAAGCCTGTTGCCCTACCCCCCCCCCCCCCCCCCCACAAACACCCCCCATGGTGCCATTCCTACTATGGCAGGGGACACTGCTGTGATTGTGAATGGTTTTTTTTTTTTTTTTTTTTTTTTTTTTTAAATTGAGGCTCGGGGGGGTTAAAGGTCACCTTGTAAGGGGCCAGACGATGTGCCTGCGATGGCCCCTGGGCAGCGCCATGAATATTCAGGGGGGGAGGAGGAAAAATAAACAGTGTAAAGCATGCGCCCGGCTAAACCGCCACGGCTCTCTTTAGCATGCTAATACTCCAGCGCCTTCGCCCTCTTCCCCGTAGCGCGGTTAATGAAATACCTGCTCGTTTCGTGTGAATTAATTTGGGGCGAGCGGCGCTGTTCCTCTCTCTCGCTTTCGCCGCGAAGTCTCGGCGCGGCCCCCCCTGCTTTATATGCAACGTGGGGGGACATAACTAATTGTGTTCGAGAAAGGAGGCTATTGTGCCCCCGCTTCCTGTACAGAGAGAATTAGCGCTGGTGTTTTCTCGCTGGCTGCGAGGACCCGGAGAGACTGGGGGTGAGGGGGTGGGAGGGGGGTAAACGCGGGCCCCTTTTGTTTCTCCGGGATTCCACGGCGTGACCCCGCGTTACGGCGAGCACCCCCCCCCCCCCCAAAACCCCGCCGAACACGACGAGGTCGCATCACGGGCGGGACGTCGCTGGAGGCGCCTGGCGGGTTCGAGGGCAGGACGGCGTGGCGTACGCAGGATTCCGAGGCCTGGAACGCGTGCCCCCCCCCCCACCCACCCCCCCGTGCGTGCGCTTTCTAAAACGCAGCGCTGGAAGGAGACCGGCGTACTGTAAAGAGATTATGAGACGCTATCCCCGCCAGTTAGCTGAGCAGGCAGCTATACTTACGCCGGGCACCGACTTGGCTCGCCGTGGGGTGTTAATCGCTCGCTGTTCGAAATTATAAACCCAGACGTATGTGGCAGTTTTCAAATTTTCCTAAACGTTTTCCAAAGTGAATTTGAGGCCTTTTCTAAAAAAAAAAAAAAAAAAAAAAATGGCTTCCCAGTTTAACGGACTGGCAGCCTTCTTCTGGGGTGTCCTGTTTAATATAGTTGAGCGTTTAAAAGAGCACGTTTCCCCACATTCTTCTGTGGCTAATAAAATGAAATATGCGCGGTGGGGTTGTGGGGGGGGGGCGGGGGGGGGGGGCGAAGCTCTGCCGGCGCGCTGGGGCTGCGGTCTCTGGTGTATGGCGGCTGGAAATACGAGCGGGGGAGCGCGTACGGTGGCGCGGAAAATGAGAGGGTAACGCTAAATTGGGACATGTCATTTCGGAGCCGGGTACTTACTCTGGCTCTCGGACGGGGGCCGAGCTTGAGCCT
>CM045892.1:44328567-44358567 GCA_025169545.1 Anguilla japonica | reverse complement strand
ATTATTAGCCTTCATGATGCTGTTAGTGCTTTTAGTTATTAGCATTATTGTGTGTGTGTGTGTGTGTGTGTGTGTGTGTGTGTGTGTGCAGTGCTGCGTTTTGCTGCTGTTGAGTTAGAGACAGGGAATGGGATGTGTGCACATGGTGTGAGGGATCTTCGCTGTCAGGGCTGGATAGTTTGTTGATTGACGAGTGTTTTTGATTAAAATTATGAAAGGATAAAAAGTGCCCACCCAAGTAAAGAGAGAAATCTGGAGGGGGTCAAAGGTCTCAGCTTGCATGCGTGGGTTTGTGGGAGATGCAGTGCGAAGAGGATCATATTGGACTATATTTCACTCTACAGTTTATGATTTTTATTAAGAGAAAGGGGAGGGGGGTCGATCAGTTTGTTTTAATGTCGAGCCAGTTACAACCCAATGTGCCTGTCCGTTACGTTTTTTTTTTTCAGGGGGGAAATTCAGACCAAAGTATTTTCCATTAACAGTAAATAAAACAAACTCGACTTTTTTCAGGCCTTGGTGAGCTGCCAAACAAATAAAATGGCTCCACTTCTCGTTTTAAATCTGTCAAACCTCAAAGCCTCCGCTGTTTCCCGTCCAGCTGCCGACTTTACCTCTGTTCCAGTTCTGCAACTCATAAAGGACAGGAACCATAAATCAGACACATCTGGACTTCCCTGCTAACTCCCTCCCTCTCTTTTCTTCCCTCTATCCTTCCCTCCCTCTCTCTCTCCCTCCCTCCCCTCTCTCCCTCCTTCCCTCCCTCTCTTTCCCTCTCTCTCACCCCTCTCTTTTACCCCCCTTCATGCCTCCATATCCTTTTTTTTTCCTTTTCGTCTCTCAATCTTCTTCCCTCTCTCACTTTTATCTGTGTTTCATCACTCTCTTTATTGCCATAGCTCTAGCTTTCCATCTCACTCTCTTTTTTCTATTCTCTTTTCTTCTCTTTCCTCTCTCTCTCTCTCGTGCCTGCTACGGCTGTCAGTCACTGAAACAGGGAGCCGTGGAGATTAGATGTGGTGTCTGATCCCCTGTAGGTGTGTCACAACAGCACAGCCACCCAGTGAAGAGATAAACGCTGCATTTGGTCTTGGTTTTGCATTTGGAACGAGGGCTCTGCATTTGGACACAGGGAAACATTTGATCTGGGTGTCGCATTTGTCACAAGTGCTGAATTTGGAGTGAGTGAGTGAGTGTTGTATTTGCAGTAATGTCTGTTGATAGCCCTAGTTTCTCCCTCTTCATTTGACACGCAAGACACTGGGAAAAAAAGGAGTATTTTATTAAATATTTTAAACCTAAAAGCAAATTGCCTTCCCTGACAAATGAAGAAAAGCTGCAAATCCTTATTGGGGAAGAGCCAGCAGCCCCGCCCCCCTGGCCGATGTGTTTCGGCCTGTCAGAACCAGCCCAGCGCTGACTAATCAATAATAACAGCGTACAGGCACGCCGTGGAAATACAGTGATTATGCCATCCTAGAAGTATTTTTTTTAATCTTTAAATTACCTTTAATTCATTCTATTTGTGTATCTGTCGTTATTATATTTTGAGTGTTTTTTTCTCCTCGGGTTTCTCTCGTTTCTCTGGTTTCTATCGTTCTCTCGTTCTCTGGTTTCCCTCGTTCTCTCGGGTCAGCTGGTTTCACGCTTGTTTACATCGTCTGTGCGCTGTGCTCTGGCACCGTCAACAACGGGCTTCTCGTGCCAATGAAGGGAAGCGGCCATTGAACTGAGAGAGACGGAGGGAGGAAAGGAGGGAGAGAGAGAGGGAGGAAGAGGAAGAACAGGTAAATGCGGGGGGGGGGGGGGGGGGGCGTGGCCTCGTGCCGCTGGACAGAGTTCGGCAGGTGGGGACATCGACGCGGCTCTGAAGTCCCCGTCCCGACCCCCAGTGCCTTCTGTTCTGCCTCTCTCTCCTCAAAAGGACACACTGGGATGAGAGAGAGAGAGAGGGGGAATAAAGGAAAAGTGGAGAGACAGAGAGAGGGAGAGGGGGAATAAAGGAGAAATGGAGAGACAGAGAGAGAGAGAGAGAGGGAGGGAGAGGGGGATAAAGGAGAAATGGAGAGACAGAGAGAGAGAGAGAGAGAGAGGGGGAATAAAGGAGAAGTGGAGAGACAGAGAGAGAGGGAGAGAGGGGGAATAAAGGGGAAATGGAGAGAGAGAGAAGAGAGAGAGAGAGAGGGAGAGGGGGAATAAAGGAGAAATGTAGAGACAGAGAGAGAACGGTCGTGTGTCCTAACAGCAGTAACTCTTCCCGTGATCTCCGTGCAGCACCCCCCCCCCCCCCCCCCCCCCCCCCCCCCACAGTGTAGCTGGGGATGGGGTGCGTTAGTTTTTTATTATTTTTTTTAGTGATAATTGCTAAGTACATCTCCCACCCGCACCCGCACCCCAGGGGGGTGATTTAGGACGACGTGTCCCTCGGTGCATGCCCCCCCCCCCCCACCCCGGCCGCGGCGGTGGCCGTAATGCAGATGAGCAGCGCTCCGGGGGTTGGGGGGGTTGGGGGGGGGGCGTGGGGGGGTGATCAATAACGCGGAGTGCTGTCCATTTGGGTAATGGACATTCTTGTCATAACTGGCTGTCTCGGAGCTAAGTGTGCGCGGGGGCCAGAGATCACTTCATTATCTCGCTCATTCCCTTTTTCCTCCGGTGTAAGTGCATTGCGATACCAGAGGGCTCGGAGCTCGACTTTGCATTTTAATAGCCCCCGTCTTCTCCGTTTGCTCTCTGTTCTTTCTCTCTCTCCTCTCCCTCCCCCCCTCTCCTCCTCTCTCTCTCTCTCTCTCTCTCTCTCTCAGAGGGACAAGAAAAACACCTTGCGAGCGCGCCTGTGTGTGTGTTGCTTTTTTTTTAAAATGCTCGGGACAAACGTTTTTGGTGCGATGGGTCACAGGGGCTTTGGGGTTGTTTATTGCTCGTTTTAAATGGAGGACAAGGACGGGGAGAACGGTGATGGATGTCTGACAGGGATGATGTCATCTTTATGCCAGTCAAAGGTCAGAGGTCGTGATACTTACGACTGGGCGTGGCACTGATGCACTCGCTAGTGAGTGACGGGGTTACTGTGAGTGCATGTGCTATCTAAGTGTGTGTGTGTGTGTGAGTGTGTTTGTGTGTGTGTGTGTGTGTGTGTGTGTTTCTGTGTAAGTGTGTGTGTGTGTGAGAGTATGTTTCATTGTGTGTGTGTGTGTGTGTGTGTGTGAGTGTGTTTCATTGTGTGTGTGTGTGTGTGTGTTTGTGTATAAGTGTGTGTGTGTGTGTGTTTCTGTTTGTGTGTGTGTGTGTGTGTGTGTGTGTGTGTGTGTGTATGTGTTTCTGTTTAAGTGTGTGTGTGTGTATGTGTTTGTGTTTAAGTGTGTGTGTGTGTGAGTGTGTTTCATTGTGTGTGTGTGTGTGTGTGTGTGTGTGTGTTTCAGTGTGTGTGTGTGAGTGTGTGTGTGTGTGTGTGTGTGTGTTTTGTGTTATTGTGTGTTTCATGTGTGTATGTGTGTGTGTGAGTGTTTGTGTGTGTGTGTGAGTGACTTACAGTTCTCTCTGACCTCAGCTTAATCCCTGAGCCTCAGGCGTCTGCCATTGTTCTGTAACTGAACAGGTTTTCCGTTGCCGTGTTCTCGGTGAGCGTAGACGGCGGTACGCCCTCTGTACCCCCCCCCCCCCCCCCCCCCCCCCCCCCCCCCGTACGGGGCATAGCGGAACAGATGACTGTTTTGTGTGCTGTGCGTGTAGCGCTGTGGGTCCCTGCACCCCGTGCCATCCCACATCTCCCTGCTGATCTGTGCGCTTCACAATGAAGAAATTTACATCCCGCGGATCTCCAGGCGCACTGCTCTTTTCCCTCCCTCTTTCCCTCCATCTCTCTTTATCTCCCTCTCTCTTTGGGCGACACCCACCCAATCCTGCCCCTCCCCCCCTCCTGCACCCCTACCCCCCCTAAACACCTCCACCCCAGGACAGGTAAAGATGTGGGTAAGGCTTACACCCTCAGGATGGTGGTATGGGTGTTTCAAATGCCCACTGTGGCTGAGAGAGAAAGCGGGATCTGACTGTGTGTGTGTGTGTGTGTGTGTGTGTGAGTGAGAGAGAGAGTGTGTGTAGAGTATCTTTGTGTCTCTCATTATCTCCAGAGTGGTGCTGAAGCGAGGGAGGGAGGGAGGGAGGGGGGGGCAGCTGGCAGGTGATTGGCAGGTCTATACGTGTGAACGGTGCTGCCGTGGCGACGGCGCCTTGTTCCGCCAAGCGGCGCGATAAGCGTCCCGCTCTCTCTGAGCGCGCTCAGACTGGCCCTGTCACAGCAACTGCCAATCAACTCTGTGAGCCTCTATGAGTTACTCTAAGCACTCAACACGCACTCACACACACACACACACACACTCACAAACACACACACTCATAAACGCACTCACACACACTCACACACACACACACACACACACACACACACACACAAATAAACACATACACACACACACACACACACACACACACACACATAAACACTCACACACACACACACACACACAAGGACACAAGCACACACACACACACACACACATCTAACACCTAACCTGTGGTACTCTCTCTCTCCCTCCCTCTTTCCCTTCTCTTCCTTCTCTCTGTCTCTTTCTCTCACTCACTGTCTGTCAATTCAGTTAATTTCAAATAAGCCCTTTGATTTCGGGATGTACTCTGTCTCTGTCTCGTTTGGTCCCAGAAAAGGCTTCGATCGAGCTCTGGGCCAAAGCACAGCCTGGAGCTCCGGGTTCGAATCCTGCCTCTCACCCTGTTACGGCCCTTTTGAGACGGTCCCTAAGCTGCGGGCGGGGAATAGGGGGCCTGCAGCCCTGCCACTGTTCTCCATCACTGCACCACTCTGGTTATCACACCTGACAAACAGCCAGAGGTCAGAGGTCACAGAGCACACAGCACGCGGGAACAGTGGCCTGTTAGTTTTATCACACCACGTACGCTATCTCAGTTCACACAGTCGCTCGCTCGTTCCTCCGTTCGTCCGTTCATCTGGTTGTTCATTCGTTCATTCATCCATTCATACGTCCATCCGTTCATTAATTTATTCATTTGTAGTCTTTGCATATATTAGTTTTAGGGCTCAGCATTCTCATTAATGAGAGCCCCTTTTCCTATACAATGGAAAACGTTTTTTTTAAGGGGTTTCTTTATAAAAATTTCCCTGAATCTGAGTCGGTATTTGAAATGACAGTCTGCGGGGTCAGGTGGGGACTCACCTGTGCAGTGGCGGACAGGTGGTGTTGGATTTCCGCCTGGCTGTCCGGGTGGCACAGGTGGGGGGTGTGGTGGAGGGGGGGGAGGCTGTGGAAAGCAGTAATTGGGTCAGTTTCATTAGCCTAAATGTCTCCTGGCTCGGGTTCCCTCTACCAGACTGAGGCCTCTACTCAGCTCAGCTGCTTCTGGTGGTTTCAGAACTTTCAGGATCCAATGGCTGCACACCCCCCCGATAGTATCCCCCCCCCCCTTCCCTCCCACAGTCAAGCCTCAAGCTACTGCTGACAGCCCCCCCCCCCACTTCCACCACCCCCCGTCAATCACAGGGTGCATGCCATCCACCCTGTCAGTCTCTCAGTGCCCCCCCCCCCAGAGTTTAGAACCAAACACCAATTTAGACTCCCAACCCGCCACCCCCCCTTCCCCCCACCCACTCTCACTCCCTCCCCCAGGCACTGGAACACAGTGACCTAACTGAGCCAGTACCCAGAAAAATGTCTGAACCAAACACACACACACACACACACACACACACACACACACACACACACTTTCTCTCTCTCTCTCTCTCACACACACACACCCTTAACTGAAAACACAGATGTTTCGTTCTGTCGACTGTTCTCTGAGTGCCCGAGCCTCTGATGACTCAGAGGGACTGCTAACTGATCACACAGACAGACGGCCTGATCTTAACACTCAGATTAAATTAACTGAACTCCCATGTAGTCTCTGAACCGAGCCCTCAAATTCAGTTTTAACTGAACACCCAGGTCACCTCTGAACATCCAAAAGCCTGTGAACTGAGCACACAGAGTCAGAACGCTCAGAGAGACTTAAGTGAACACACAGGCGGATAGCTCAATTGAACGCTCAGAAATGCTGTTAACTGGATGCCGAGGTAGTCTCTGAATTGAACACTCATTGCAGACCCCACAATGATGACTGAAGGCTGTAGAGCATTTGTCTCGTCAGGTTTGAATGTAGAAAGCAGACACACACACACACTCCATCTGTACAGCATCACACATGAACAGAACATGCTAAAGGCCAGCACACACACACACTCTCTCTGTACAGCATCACACACGAACAGAACATGCTAACAGAATGCACATGCACTCTCTCTGTACAGCATCACACACGAACAGAACATGCTAAAGGCCAGCACACACCACACTCCATCTGTACAGCATCACATACCAGCAGAACATGCTAACAGAATGCACGTGCACTCTCTCTGTACAGCATCACACATGAACAGAACATGCTAACATAATGCACATGTGCTCTCCCTGTACACCATCACACACGAACAGAACATGCTGTAAAGGCCACGAGCACACATGCACATAATGCACATGCACTCTCTCTGTACAGCATCACACACGAACAGAACATGCTAAAGGCCAGCACACACCACACTCCACCTGTACAGCGTCACATACCAGCAGAACAGGCTAACACAATGCACATGCACTCTCTCTGTACAGCATCACACATGAACAGAACACACTAACAGAATGCACATGCGCTCTCTCTGTACACCATCACACACGAACAGAACATGCTAACATAATGCACATGCGCTCTCTCTGTACACCATCACACACGAACAGAACATGCTAACATAATGCACATGCGCTCTCTCTGTACACCATCACACACGAACAGAACATGCTAACAGAATGCACATGCGCTCTCTCTGTACAGCATCACACATGAACAGAACATGCTAACATAATGCACATGCGCTCTCTCTGTACACCATCACACACGAACAGAACATGCTAAAGTCACGCAGAAACACATGACTACGGAAGTCACAGTCCATATCCTGGCCTCCATTTTCTTCGTCGGTCGTTATAGTCTCAGAGCGAAGGTTTTGTGCGGTTATTTTTATACGATGTGTCGCTCCTGAGGATAACCTGACCCCCCCCAAACCGGCCGGCCCCCCTGGTTTTATGATATTGCAGACGGGGAGCGTGGGTCAGCGGCTGAAACGTTAACGCTCTTCACCTCTTTATTTTAGGAAAGGGAGGCTCTAGGACCCCTGCTGTTTTTTTTTTTTTTTAAAAAAAATTTTTACAAGGCATTCTACGGCCCCGCAAACACGGCGTGTAACTGCTCACGACTCTCAGCCTGTCTCTGTTCAGAGAGAGAGAGAGAGAGAGAGAGAGAGAGGGGGATGGAGGGATGGAAGGAAGGAGAGAGAGACGGGAGAGGGGGATGGAGGGATGGAAGGAAGGAGAGAGAGACGGGAGAGGGGCGAGCAAAAATGACACGGCTCGCACGTAATGCCTCACACATGGCGGGGTCTTTTATGTTCCCCGTGTTCCCCCCGGAAGATTTATTTCGCAGCCTCCAGGTTATTTGGTAATTACCGCAGGTTGCCCCTGTCAGCACCCCGCCGTACGGTCCGGTCCGGACTGCAGTGTCTCCACACGCCCCCCGGCCCATTACCATTTTTTCCTGCTTGCTGGTTTTTTTTTTTTTTTTGTTTAATGTTTTTTTTTTTTTTTTCTGTTCCTTCCTTACCTGTCTCTGCCCTTTCTCTTCTCGGAAATGCACACAGACGAGGCGATATGTGATGTGCTAATTGGGCCGTTGCGGCTGACAGAGTTTTACTCTTTTTATTTTTTAACGGGCTGTAGGGAAATATTCGGAGGGGTCATCTGAAGTGTTTTTTGTTTTTCGTTTTGTTGGCTAGTTTTTTCTGTCGCTTTGTTTGTTGTCATTAATGACGGCGTTATCACGCTCAAGTTGGAATGAGGTGACATTCAGGAAGTTGTATTTCTTACGGGGAAGCGGTGTTTACGTCGCCATCTGCGGTAGCGCTATTTTCGCTGAGCCGCCGGTGTGAGATTAGTTTTCACACGGGGCAGGCGGCAGTCTGTCAATTAAACGCACGTCTAAAATCTGGCCTAATGGTGTGTGATGGTTTGGGTAGTGTGGAGTTCTGACGCACACACACACAAACACACACACACACACACACACACACACACACACCCTCCAGGAGATTTACAGTCTCGCCCATTGAGTCATAGCCTGAAGTGAAATCGTCCCTGAATTTTTTTTTTTTTTTAAAAACGGTTAAAACTGTTTGTTTTTAGCGAAGATCTCGCTGGCTTCAGGCGTGTCCCGTGCCGAAGTGCTTTCGCGGAGAGTTTGGCTCGGTGAGTAACGCCACCGGGGCAGTTCCAGTGACGGAAATAAGACTCGGCGACGCGGGTAATTTGGGCCCTGCGTGTCAGGTTTATGTCCCCTGCGCTGTAAGCCTGGTGAGAAGACAGAGCATTTCAGAGCCGTAAAAACCGCCATTTTACTGGGGCCCGACCAATCACGCGTCAGCTCAGTCAAAACAGGGGCCTAAGGTGGAGGCAGCCGTTCGCAGTTAACCCATGAGACACGGGGAAGTGTGTGAATAATAAATGAGGGGGGAGGAGCCAGAGAGCGGCGTAGGGGGCGTGGCGCCGAAAGACGGGGGGGGGGCTCCTGCGACCCCAAGCTTTTAATGAGGGCGCGACGTCCCGCCCCGCGGGGGGGGGGGGGCCGTCCCAGCGGACCCCTCTGTCAGCGCCGTGACCCCCCCCGGCTCCCGCCGTGACTGAAAGGCTAAATTCTGGCGGGGTGACCGCGGCCTGGTTCTAATTTGCGAGCGAAAAGCCACGTGTGGGGAACGAGCGGCGCTGTGAGCGCGTCAGCGAGCCGCTCGGACGCGGGTTCGGAGACGCGGCCCGTCCTCTCCTCCTCTGCGTATTTTAGGGAAGAATGGATTTCTCTGTGCGAGCGAGCGGCAGCATCGCTCTGGCAACCGTTTGGGATCCCGTGTTCAGTGTGTACTGTTTTAGCTTGTACTGCACTGAGGGGAAGTGTTGTACAGCGATGGAATTTAGGTCAGACAATTTTAAGGTATTAAAATATTTTGGTTGGGGAAAAAAAAGCGTAGAGAGAGAGAGGGGGGGGGGGGGGGGGGGGATTTCTGTGTTTCTAAAGTGTTTTGGAATGCACTGTAATTGGTCCGAAGTACTTGTAGAATGCACAGTTATTGGACATAAGTGCTTGGACAGAAGTTATTGGACAGAACTCCCTGTGGATTGCACTGGGATTGGACAGCAGTGTTTGGATATATCATGATTGGACAGAAGTGCTCGTGGGAATGCACCGTGATTGGGCAGAAGTGTTTGTGGGATGAACTGTGATTGGAGTGTTCATGGAATGCGAAGTGTTAGTCTTCAGAGCTGCAATGAGAAACAGCAGGTTTTTGACTCTGCTGTCTCAGGGCTTTCTGTGGCTTCTGGTGGAAATGGAACCTGGGTCACAGTCTGGTCACAGTGCATAGTCAAGCAAAAAAAACTCACAGCGGCCAAACACAGTTGACTCATTTAGGTGATTTACTGATTGATTGATTGGTCGGTTGATTGATTGGTCTTGTCAGCAGAAGCTGCAGCAGGTAAGGGGGCGGGGTCACGGACAGGTGTTCTGGTGGGAGGGGCTGTGGGAGTTTGAGAGACAGATGGTCCAGCCAATCCAAGCAGGCCGCTCTTCCTGCAGCTCCCCAAGTGGCAGCTGGTTCCAGGCCATGCTTCGTGCACGGGCACCTCCCGTTTGCTTTGCCCCCCCCCTAGCCCCCCCCCCCCCCCCCCCCCCCCCCCCCCCCCCCCCCCCCCCCCCCCCCACTCCAGGTAATTAGGCAGCCGCGGGGGGGGGGGGGGGGGGGGGAGTCTCGTGCCACGGCCTTTCTCCCCGGGCCGTGTGATTAATGGCGGCCCGTTTACTTGCGCCATCAGTCATTCCATCCGAAAGCGTTTCCGCACACAAACAGGAGCCCGTCGGTACCTTAAAAAAGGCCCCGACACAATGAAAGGGCCGGCCGGGCTGGGGCGGGGCGGGGCGGGGCCGGCCCCAAAAGAATGCGCCGCCAACAATTCCGACCGCGGCTGAAATGTGTCACAGGAACACCCTCACACACACACACACACACACACACACACACACACACATTCTCTCCCCGCCACAAGAATTCAGGATCGCATGCTTGCACGCGCGGATACACTCACAGGCACCGCGCGCGCGAGCGAAACATAAACTTCAAACTTCCAGTTTTTTGTGCGGATGGAGAAGTTTACGCTGAGCCTGTGAAAACATTTACGCGCGCGTGATTAAAACCAACAATCTTCTCTCTCTGTCGTTTCTCCTAGATAAACAAACATGGCCGCCGTTCTGAGGGGGGGGAACGGGAAAACTTTTCTTCTTCTCTTCTCTCTTCTTCTCTCTCTCTTCTTCTCCTGTTTCTGTTTTTCTTCTCTCTTCCCCGCCGGCCGTTCGAACGCAGAACTCGCCACCTTTCTGCGGACACCGCGGCTCCTTGAAGCCCACACGCGGTTTGAGGAAATAAATAAATAAACGAGGGAAAAAAAGGGCTTTATTTTCACACTGCCTTATCTCCCTGTGCCCTCTAACACCTCTCATTTCTACACCCCCAAATCCCACCCCCCCTCGCCCCCCCCCCCCCCCCCCCCCCCCACATGGCCTGTCCCTTCAGTCTGCCCAAGGCCCACGCACTCACAGGCCTGAGGGATGGGGATTTTTAGAATTGGGGGGGGGTTTGTGTTGGTCCAGATGAGTACTGCTAGCAGCTTCACCTATCAGCCAGCCCCCCCCCCCCCCCCCCCCCCCCCCCCCCCCCCCCGAGTGTGTCGCTCAGGGAGTCGAGATAATGACAATGTTGGTGAAGCGGAGGATTCGATTCAGGGGAAAGTTTACCCCAAAAACATAGAGAAGGAGGGAGAGATGCCAGGGTGTTCTCACAGGTGGAGCGATTCCGTGGCTTGTTAATCAACAGGTGTCCCCACGATGCTGCGTATTTCAGGTGTGTGTACTGAGCCGGGGCCTCCGAAGGCACACCTGTGTGTGTGTGTGTGTGTCTGTGGGTGCGTGTGTGTAGTCTGACAGGCAACATCTGCTGCAATTTTTTAGTGACACATGGAAACATCCAGAAACCCTGGCGGGGTTTTTGGTTTCCTGCCTCTCAGGGAGATAAGCTGACATCCTGTCCCGGTGTGTGTGTGTGTGTGTGTGTGTGTGTGTGTGTGTGTGTCTGTGTGAGAGAATGCATGTCCATGCATGTGTGTGTGTCTGTATTTATGTGTGTGTGTGTGTATGTAGGTGTGCGTGTGTGGGTGTGTGAGAGAGAGAGAGAGAGAGAGAGAGAGAATGCATGTCCATGCATGTGTGTGTCTGTATTTATGTGTGTGTGTGTGTGTGTGTGTGTGTGTGGGAGGAGGTTGTCAAAGGCAAGGTTATCTACAGTCTCCGAGGACCAGCCACTCCATCTTCAGCAGACGGACAGACCTGGGGGTATGAGACGGGGGGGGGGGGTGTATGTGGGGGGGCGGCAGCGTGTCAGAATCGCTGTCTCTTATCTTCATCCGTCTGACTCACATTAACTCCCCAGCAACCACTCCACCCTCTTTAAATACTCCACAGGGGGCTGGATAAGGCCCTCGCTGGCTTACTGTGTTTGTTGGGGTGCAGAATTATTGTTAGGGTTTCAGAGTTATGTGTGTGTGTATGTGTGTGTATGTGTGTACACGCATATGTGTGACGCAGAGAGAGAGAGAGAGAGAGAGACATCCTTTGAAATAACTGAATGTGTGTGTGTGTTTGTGTGTCTGTGTGCTCGTGTGTGTTTTTCGACCTGAAATTCAAGGAAAAGTTTTTCATCTCGAAGATAATGAAGTGAGTTTACTGGCAGTGGGAGAGGATGCTGTTGTTGTAGCGTATTTATTGTACTACTTACAGGCTGAATGTTAAAAACAGCTTTTAAGGGAACTAAAAGGTGTGCTTGCAGTGCACTTTTGTTTAAATCTAATGTGCAGGAGAATTATGTGGCCATTTGTCAGCAAGCTATTAAAAGGTCAGTGTACAGCGGAGGCATGTAGATGTACACTTATAGAGCTGTTTTTTATTTTGGCATAAACGTTAAGGACAGTAAATTTCCTTTTGCAGTCTGCTTTCCTTACATGAAGCCACATTTCCTGAGTGCGTGTGTGCTTGTGTATGTGTGTGTGTGTGTGTGTGTGTGTGCGCGTGATTATGTGTGTTTGTGTATATGTGTGTGCGGGTGTGTTTATGTGTGTTTTGTGTGTATATGTGTGTGTGTGCGTGAGTGTGTGCTTGTTTGTGTGTGTGTGTGTGAGATCTCACAGCAGCACGTAGCTGATTAAACACTGTAAACTAATTAGCCGAGCACTTTGCCTACCCCCCCCCCCCCCCCCCCCCCCCCCCCCCCCGCCACCCCCCCCCCCCCCCCCTTCCCACCACCGATGGTAGTGGCGCATGAAATGCACTCTGCCTGGCTGCACTTTTCAATTTATTCTTCTGTTAGTGTCACCAAATCTGGCTCCAGGAAGGGGAAATTAACAAAGAGAGAGAGAGAAAAAAAAAAGAAAAGGTAAGGAGGGAAATGCATAAACAGTCTGTGGAAGAGACGTGGTGGAGATGCGGCAGGATTTTGGGGTGCTGAGGGCGCCAGTCCCCTAGAACAAGACGAGTTTAACTTAGTACCATTAGAAGAAAAAAAAAATTGTTTCAGTTTTTTCTTAGTTTCAGTCTTGCAGGGAGTAGGGAGTGATGTCATTGCAAGGCATCTTGGGAGTCATGTTTGACGTCGTCTTTTTGAGGCTTAACCAATATTTTCGGACGAATCGCATCAACCGAGCGAAGTCGGCGATTCGAGCGGAAGCTATGAAACGCGCGGGGGGGGGGGGGGGGGGGTGGTTTAACAGCGAGAGGAGGTGCGCGTCAGTCAGCCAGTTTTTGGGAACGTCTGGGAATCTGACCCAGCGCCTGCGCCACAGCGTCTCAGGTGCGGCTCACGGCCGATACCGTAAAAGCTGCTCCCAGCTCAAGAGCTGCGGGGCTCGTGACACATCAGATTCCTCAGAGCGAGGAGGACGAGCGGGAGAGGAAGATCCTGTGGTCGGAGGCTGCTTGTCGGTCGGAGGTAACGGCCTCCACCTGACCCTGGCTCCGCCCCCGCCCCCCGGCCCCGCCCTGTGAACGCTCACTCTCTTACGGGTGCGGTTCGAGGGTGCCTGCTCTCGTATCTCTCAGGCAGGTGAGCGAGGTCGCGCTGGGGGTCACGGTGAGGTCAGGCTCGTTGCTACGCCGATCCGGTCTGACCTGATTGGCTGTCTGGCTCTTAAGGCCCAGGTTGTGCGTGCAGTTGTGACCTGTCTGGAAATGCAGTGTCATGTTTCGCCCTGTGAGTGTGTGCGTTCGCCAGGAACTGCAGTGTGATTCATCCTCTGAACTTGTCTAGCCCAGCTGTTTATTTGACGAGATAATGCACAATAAAGTATTTTGTTTACTGTAAACATTATTAACTCTTTAATAACAGTTAGAAATAGTTTTTTAAATCTTTTGTTTGTAAGAGCAAAGGACAGAACTGTAGCTGATAAATTTAAGTGTTTGCTTGGTGCAGGTTATTGTGGTTTGTGTTATTGCTTTTATTTAGACATTTTAAGAATATATCTCAGCGATGTTCAGCGGCGGTTGGAGTTTAATTGTGGGTGTGGGAATCGGATTAAGTCAGGCCCATGGCCCACAGCCCGTTCGGTCCTGGCGCTGTGTTGTGGTAGACTGAGGGAAATTAGTTCTGAACGGCCGCTGCCTCCCTGCCGTCTGGACTGAAGTGGACTGAGCAGGGAGGCGAGCGAGCGCTCTAACCAGTAAACCAAGCGCGCGTGGGAGTTCCGCGTCTCCGCCAGGAGCCCGGCTCTGCCCCCGCGGCTCTAACTCCGGTCTTTTCCTTCCTATGCCGAAATTGATTGGCTGCAGCTCAGAGGCAAAAGATAAAAAGCCGGGGATGAGTGAGTGAGCGAGCGAGGGAGTCCGTGACTGCGATTATGCCTGGATAAAGCGCAGACTGGCAGCTGCCCTCCTGCGCGGGGACAGAAATATTACAACATAAAATAAACATCGCGCGACTTGCTGCCAAGACTGCGGCCGTTATAATGCTTACATGCGTCTACTATCGACGCGTTTAGTTCAGCTTCGAGGAAACAGCTGAGCGATGTTGGGTAATTGAACTGTACAGTTCCAAAATGCAATCGCAGTTTTTTTTATTTTTATAATATGATAATAATATGATAATGTAATACCAGTAATACAACACTCAAAGTAATACAACAGAGATGGGAAAGGAAATCTAGACAAAGCGCTTTGACATATTCATTAGGGACCGCGGGAGCCATGAATCAAAATATATAAATAAATAAAATGAAAAAAGAAGCGATAAACGTTTTTGGAATGATGGCCATCTCTCCCATGCGCACGCATCCTGGCGGTTGACCAGTCAGCGATTCTCCCGTTACCATGCCTTGAATTTCAGGCTGACTAATGAGTGCTAATCATATTTTCAGTCCGGAGGGAAAAAAAGGAAAAGGGAAATAAATAAAAAAAGAACAGCTCAGTGGTGCTCCATTTAGCCCCAGAGTCCCAGGGTCGGAGATATTTATACATAAACATAAGCGAAACCAGCCTGCCAGTGAAACGTCGCCCAGACGGTTTACATCTAATTATTATTTTATTAACCGGGCGAATCAGATTCCAATTAGCGCGCGCGATCATTTCAGCGCTCGTTTTACCTTATTACCCCTGCGTTCGCTGCCTGTGGTCCCACGGGGTGAAAGGGGGACTATTAATTAGCTTCTGAAACCGGGGAGAACTATCGTGAGAAGGGAAACTGCAAATCAAACTGTCCACAGTGGAGCTTTTAATCTGACTCTCCGTAGGTTCCTAATTTATTAACTTTTAAAATCCTTTTTTTTTTGGGTCTATTGTGTCCAAATGTTAGTCCAAGTTTAAGAGTTATAATTTCTGTAGTCCCATTATAGCTGCCCGCGCAGTTAAACGTTCAGCGTTTAATCAGCTCTTACAGAGTCCATACGGTCTCTGTAGCTTACTCAGTGAGAGCTGAATTAACACTGGTCATGCTCTGTGTGTGCCTCATGTATGTGTGTATGCATTTTGGAAGAACATGTGTGTGTGTGTTTGTATTGGTTAGAGCTTATGTGTATGTTTCTGTGTTTAAAAGCGCCTGTAGCAGTAGACGGGGAGGAGAGAGAGGAGGAGAGGAGAGAGGGGGAAGAGAGAGGGAGAGAGGGAAAAAGGAGAGGTAGAAAGAGGAAATGGTCTCACTTTACGTTAAATTGCCTGTACAGCTGTGTAATTACATAGTAACTACTGAGGTAGACAGCGTGTAATTACTGTGCACGTACACATTGTTAGATTGTGCTTACAACACTATAAAAAAAAAACATCTATTTCATCATTGGAACATTGAGCACAGAATGTTAGAAGCCCATATGATGATTGCGGCGATAATGTAGACTGAATTACGCTCCCTAGCACTAGCTGTCCCGACTGTAGTGGCATAAATTTGTCGCCGCATTGGAAAGAAACACTTGAGTCAGAACCATAAGTAGGTTTTTTTTAAACATGTGTGACAGTGTTCATGCAGAGCAGCTGTACTCTGCATATACAATCTAATTACGTGTGTGTATGGCCTGTACAGTGCTTTTACAGACCAATTAGGGCCACTTGTGTAAAGTGTAAGCGACGTGATTGGTGATTGGCTCGCCGATCAAAACTCCCTCAGCTAGGAGCACCAATCACAAACGTGATTGGTGCTCCTAGCTGCGGGAGTTTTGATCGGCGAGCCAATCCGTGTCCGTCACGCCGCGTGGGGGTGTGGCGAGGACGCGATGACTCGGCGCTGCGAGAGGAAGCACCTTTCAGCGATTCGAACCCGTGACGCCCAGGACGTCCGAGGGCCGAAGGGGAGGGGAGTCGAATGTCGAAAGAAAAAATGAGTCATGACCAGCCGCTGCTGCTCCTGTTCTCCACAGAATCATTATAACCCAATCAGAGAGAGCGGAGAGCAATACCCATAATGCACTGCCATATATATATATATACAGTGTAAGTCAATGAAGTAAATGAAAGAAACACAGGGGAGGGAAGTAAACTGGGGAGGAAGGGGCTGCTTTCTGTGGTAATTGCCTCTCTGGAGAGCTGCAGTGGAAGGTAATTGAAGTGGATGAGTGGTTTCTCCTGGTTATTAAGAGCAATGAACAAATTAGGGCCCCTGCAATTTTCTTTATGATCATTCTTCTTTTTTTGGGCCAGAGTGATTTTATTTTATTATCTTTTTTTTTTTTTTTGGTGCTTCTCTGCCTTTTTTGTTTTGCCAACATTTGGATTGAATTATTGTTTTTTTTTTTTTTCTTTTTTTCCATGCTCCTCTTATTATAAACATTGCTGGGGGCCCCCAGGCACAGGGTAGCGGTTTTGTTTTATGGGGTTCTGGTGGCATTACATTGATATGGGGGTCCCTGCTCCCCTGTCCCCCCCAGCTTCATCCGGTCGGTCCCCCCCCCCCCACCCCCTCTCCCGCAAAGCCATTTGTTTTGGATCAGTTCTGAAATTTGCGAGACCTTTTTTGTGGCGTCCCCCCGGTGGAGAGGCCTCGGGTGGGTGGGGGGGGGGGGGGGGGGGGGGTCCTTCTGGAAGCCGGCGGAAGGTTTCACTGCATCGTAATTGCAATTGAGTTTTTTTCTTTTTTTCTTTTTAAACCTGTGGGAATCAGGCTTCTTTGCAAATGCGCTTCTGGGGAGAACAAAGGGACTGTTACATGTGTGCGGCTAGCCGGTGAGTCATGGGGCCGTTGCGAACGCTCTGCTGCGTGTGTGTGTGTGTGTGTGTGTGTGTGTGTGTGTGTGTGTGTGTTATGTAAATAGGATCAGGAATGAGGAGAATGCTGAATTTGGGTAGGGTGGGGTGGTGGCAGAGCCTTTTTTTGTGCCACAGCTTATTGTTCCCTGGAGATCGGGCTGAGCTGCTGAGGGTGCAGCGCTAACAAGCTAAGGCAATTAGCAGCGCGGGGCCGCACGTGTTAGCGGGTTAGCATGTTTTAGCATGTTTTAGCAGGTTTTCATGGTTAGCAGGTTAGCATGGTTAGCGCGTTAGCACAGTTAGCGGGTTTGCGAGGGCTTTATTCTCAGTGAATGACCTTGCCTTTTGTTCTGGTCACAAACAGCTGTGATGTGACAAGATCACTGAGGCTTTTCTCTTCCATTGCGGAGTTATAGAGGAATGTTTTTTACACACACACACACACACGCACACATGCACGCACTCACACACACACACACACACACTCACACTCACACACACACACACACACACGCACACACACAGACACACACACACACACACTCACACACACACACACACACACACACACACACACACACACACACACACACACACGCACACACACACACGCACACACGCACACACACACACTCACACACACACACACACACACACACACACACACACACACACACACACCACACACACACACACACACACACACTCACACACACACACACACACACACACGCACACACACACGCTCACACACTCACACACACATACACGCACACACACACACACACACACACACACACCCCAGGGCAGGCTGCTCTTTGTCACGCTGCACTCTGTGCCCTTAGCCGCAGGTACTCAGCTGCTTTATTCCTTAAGAGGGGCTCTTAGGAGCCTGTTAGCGCCAGGAGTGCGTCATGTGACACTCACAGGGTGTGCGCGTGGGCTCCCGACCTCCCCACCCGTCCCCTGGACCCCGCTGAAGTGCCCCTGTCCCGTAATCAAAAAGCTGGCTCAGAGATCTGGAGTGGGGGGGTTTGGGGGGGGGGGGGGTTGAGCAGGGGCGGAGTTTGAATGATTTTTCTCTGTCGTCATTGAGTTGGCCGTTCATAACGCCATGGCGATCACAAATGGGCAACCTGCCGGTTCCCAAACTGCTCTCCGCCATTTCCGTCCCCTCCCTTCCCCTTCGAACACTTTCTCAGCTCAGAACCGGGATAGAGAGGGAGAAGAGGAAGGGAGAGAAAGAGGAACAGAGAGGGGGTGAGAGAGAGAGAGAGGTGCATTTAGCCGGTTCTACGTGTCTTCTCTCTTCTCTGTCGTACTTCCTGCCAAATCGCGCATAGCGAGCGAGCGACGCTTGCAAACGGATCTGTCTGATTGGCTGTGATGAGGAAGTGTCATACACCAGGGCGGAACTGCTAGGAAATGCCTGACTGCGCTGTTTCAGGGTTCTAACAGTGACATTGTCTCTCTGTGGCGGGGAGTCCAGATGCGGGCCCAGCTGCCAGCGAGCTGTTGGTTATGGACTCACAAAGGGCCCATCTTTGGCCCGTGCGTCTGCTCTGGGTGATAATCCAGAGGGTCACAGACTGCCTCATTGTTCCAGCGGTACGGCTCGCCATCTTTGTCTGTGCGACACAACACACATCTGCACCGCCATCCGCCCCCCTCACCCCCCCCCCCCCCCCCCCCCCGTCCCCGCCAAACGCCTCAAGACCGGCAGCGCTGCAGAGACACAAGTACGGGGTGTCACCGAACCCAGCACCACCCCCCGCCTCCCCAGCAGCCCCCCCCCAGGGTACTCTATCGTGAGTTCGCCTCCTGGCACTGAGCTCCCGGTTCTCACTTCCGTAGGGTTTAACACACACACACACACACACACACACAGCACGTACGCACACACACACGCGCACACACCGGCTCCTAGCAGTCACTCACTTCTGCTGTAAAGAACTAAACCCTTAATTTGTTCATTTTTTATAAATGTTTTAATTATAGTGTAGCTGTGTTCAGAATGGACCCGTCCTGCTTTAGAGGGACACCGAGCGAACAGCCTTGTCTTTTATCGGATTTGGGCTCGAGGACCACGCTGTCTGCGGTGCCCAACTTCTATTGGCTTAATGATGTGAGGTTTCCCAACAGACAGCGGAACGAGTTTGGGCATGTGGGACGTGGGGTGGGGGGGGGGCCTGGGGATGGGGGGGGGGGGGGGTGATTCCTCTTTGGTGACATCACTCTCAGGCTAACTGCGCTGCCCGGGACATATGTTGCGTACCCCCCCCCCAGGCGTGTGTTACCGTGTTACCATTAGTGCCCTGTCCCATATGCTGACCCGAGCCCCGCCACCCTCTATTGAATAAGAGCGGTGATTTGTCCCGTCATTAGTGTCAACGTTTCTCTTGTTAGCGTCAACCTTTAACCTTTCCCGCGCCGTCCAATCACGTTACGCGCACAGGTCGCCCCGTGATTTGATTGTAAGACGTTTGGGGGGGGGGGGGGGGGGGGGGGGGGGGGGAAGAAAAATCACCCACTAACCGTGTGTGTGCGTCTGACGCGTGTGTGTGTGTGTGTCTCTGACCCTGCATGTGTGTGTGTGTGTGTGTGTGTTTGTGCTTGTGTGTGTGTGGATATCTGGCTCTACATGTGTGCAATTGTGTGTTCATATATGCTGCTAAATGTGTTGTGTATCTGTTCATTTTAAATGCGTAACTGACGCAAATGTTGCATGTGTCTATCCCAACTGAGAGGGGGCCGTACTGTCATGTGACTGAAGGGTGAGGCTGGCTGGATTTTGGGATGGGGTACTGAGGGGGGGTCGGGTGTCATGGAGGGGGGGGGGTTCCCAGCCTCGCCCTGCTGGCTGACCTCTGCACCCCGATAAGTGTGTGTTAATTATGAACCTTATTTAACTGCAGCACTGACACCAGGGCACACTGCCCATTCTACAGCCAGTGTTCTCTACCTCTCTACCTCCATCCCTCACTCCCTCCCTCCCTCCGAATCTCTATCGTTTGTCCGCTGCAGTGGTTTTTGGCCAGAAGGGAAATTTGACAGATTTTTCAGGACAACATTTCAAGCTTCCTGTTCATTCACTTGCTCACTGTTTCTGTTTGTGTGAATCAAGGAGCGGGTGATTCACTGGAGCCTGGAGCACATTGTGTGTTCACAGACACACACACACACACACACACTGTACACACACACACGCACACACAGAACACACACATGCACTGAACACACACATACACACACACACACACATTGAGCGCACACACACACACACACACTGAACACACACACACACACACGGAGCACACACACACACACACACACTGAGCGCACACACACACACACACTGATCACACACACTGATCACACACACGACTGGGGGGGGGGGAACGAAAATCGCGTGTGCGTGCGAGCGACTGGGGGGGGGGGGGGGAACAAATGCCCAATGAACGCCGGAATGGACGAGCCCCCAAATGAGCAACGGCAAATGAAAGAGGGAGAAAAAAAACGGGGAGCAGAAATGAAAGCCTCCACGTTCGCTAAGCAGAGCAAACACCGCCCCCCCCGCCCGAGCCGGGAGAGCTTGCTCAGCTGCTCTCCCTCAAACGGGCCGTGTTTGCCGTTGGTCTTGGCTCGAGAGCCACGAGACGGATCCGGGGGAAAGAGATACAAAGGCCGTCTGAGCTACGGCTGGCGCCCCCCAGAGGTGATAATCTGCCGTGGCTTCTGCGCCGGAAGCCCAGCGGAGTGGAGGTGTTTGGCCTGCGTGTTTGGCGATGGAATTTTAATGAAACCGGGGGCCTTCTAAATCCCCCCTTCCCCGAAAAGAAGGTCAAGTTCAAACCACCCGGAAGTTTGTCATTAAAATACAAAAAAAAACTTTTGTTAATTGAAATTCTCTTTTGTTCTGTTGCCAAATGTGGCCCGGATTAGTCACCAGTTGGTTTTTGCGTCGAGTCAACCGTGAGTTGGCTGGGTGGTGGTGTCGTGATGTCACCTCCAGTTGAATAACAATTGGTCAGAAGAAGTAACTGCCCATTGGCAAAGCAGATCTCTCATGACTCATATCAGTGTCAACCTGGTCAGTTTGTCATACCATAAGGTTATGAGCAGCCTGGTCAGGTCAAGCTTATAGCATCTGGTCTCATAAGTACAGTAAGTTATGAGCAGCCTGGTCAGGCTCATAGTACAGTAAGGTTATGGGCAGCTGGTCAGGTCATAGTGCTGTAAGGGCAGCCTGGTCAGGCTCATAGTGCTGTAAGGTTATGAGCAGCCTGGTCAGGCTCATAGTGCTGTAAGGTTATGAGCCTGGTCAGGTCATAGTGCTGTAAGGTTATGAGCAGTCTGGTCAGGCTCATAGTGCCTGGTGAGCAGCCTGGTCAGGCTCATAGTGCTGTAATGTCATAGTGCTGTAAGTGTTATGAGCAGCCTGGTGAGGATTATAGTGCTGTAAGGTTATGAGCAGCCTGGCCAGGCTCATAGTGCTGTAGGTTATGAGCAGCCTGGTGAGCAGTGCTGTAAGGGTATGAGCAGCCAGGCTCATAGTGCTGTAATGTTATGAGTAGCCTGGTGAGGCTCATAGTGCTGTAAGGCTAAATTCAGTAATCCAGGTGTGGTTTACCAGGCTGTGGTTTATACAATTAGCATTGCTGACCTCCCACTCAGCTAGGGGAAACTGTGTGTGTGTGTGTGTGTGTGTGTGTGTGTGTGTGTTTTAGCCATTACCGTGTCGAGCGCCCGCAATCTAATTTCGCTCGGGGGGGGGGGGGGGGGGGGGGGGGGGGGGGGGGGGGGGGGTGAGGGGGTAGCAGCGGAATCCTGCGGACTTCGCATTTTTCCGTTTTTTTTTTTTTTTTTTTTTCACACCTTCAACAGCCGTGTCTGACCCCAGATCACGTCCGTTCCAGAAACAGCGATCCGGGGGGGGGGGGGGGGGGGGGGGGTGGGGGGGGTTAATTACCGCGTAGCTTCTTGCCCCGCGTAGACGTTCCGCCGTCTGTAGTCCGTATGCGTAGGTGTACCGCTGTCTGTGGTCCATGATCGTTTCGGGGGGGACCCCTCTGTGTCAGCCAGAGCCCCTTGACTAAGCGAAGCAGGAGGATACCGTGAGCTGATGAATGTTCTGTCAGATGCGGTCGGGGGGTGCGAAGTCCTTTGAGCCGAGATGGAGAGCAGACCCTCGCCTTAACACCTGCGTTCGTTTAGGATGTGCCGAGCCCACTGTGTCATCCTTCCCTTTATATCCATCCCTCTCTTTTTCTTTTGCTCTTCTCATTCACTGTCTCCGTCAGTCCTGGGTCTCCCTCTCCCCCCCCTCCCTCCCTCCCTCCCCTCCCCCTCTCTCTTTCCCTCTCCCTCTCCCTCTCCCTCTCTCTCTCTTTCCATCTCTCTCTCTCTCTCTCTCGCTCTTTCTCTCTCTCTCCCTCTCTCTCCCTCCCTCCCTCTCTCACCATCTCTCTCTCTTACTCTCCCTCCCTCTCTCTCTCACCCTCGCTCTCTTTCTCTCTCTCTCGTACAGAAAAAGGTGTGCACTGTGACTGAGTCAGTGGTAAAGGAAAGAGCAGTACTGATCTCAGTGCTCTGAAATATGGGGGGATGGGAGGGAGTGAAATATTCCCTCTCTTCCAGATGGAGGACAGGACGATTCAGCTCTTCCATTCCCTATCACACGCCCCCTCCTCCCCCCCCCCCACCCCCTACCTGCCTTCCTTCTCTCTCTCCTTCTTCCATGGAAGCCCTTCTTCATCTGCTTTCAATCTCTCCCCTCCTCCTTTTCTCTCCTTTCCCTTTTCTCTCAGTTTCGCGCTCCTGCCCTCCTCCTTCGATCATTCTCTCTCTCATGCTCTCTCTCTCTCTCTGCCGCTCCGCCTCTTTATCTTTCCCCCTCTCACCTTCCTCCATCACTCACTCCCTTTCTCTCCGTCGGGCTCCCCCCCCCCTCGTTCGTCCTCTCCTCTCCATCCATCCGTCTCTCTCTCCCTGCCCTCCCCCAATGCCTCCCTCTGTCATTCTTTCTACTCTCTCTCCCTCCCTCCCTCTCTCTCTCTGCCCCCCCTCCCCCCTTGCTCTTTCTCTCCCGCCCCCACTGTCTGTCCCCAGTTTCAATTGTTCAATTTCAATTTCATGACTCGGTCACCAGGGCAACCAACAGTAAAATATTGTTCTTTTTTTTGTTCCTTTTCTTGGTATTTAATTTTAAAACTTAAAATAGCAAATGTTAACAGCCGCACTAGCAGGAATTATTAACTGAAAAATTATTATTTTTTTTTAATGTAGAGTACTTTATTCAGATGGGAATGATTTCCCTTGTTCTTCTTAAATATTTCTCTCTCTCCCTGTCCTGGCAGTTTGTGTCCCACCAGGTCTCATCTGGCTAGCAGTTCAGATGGGGGTGGGTGTGACCCCCCCCATGGGTGTTAATCATTTTTCAGGGTTTAAATCTGATACGGTTCCCTCTTATCTGACGAGCAGTGAGGGATCTTGTGCGAATGTGCTCGAGTAGCGCAGGAGTCCCTCTCTGTCCACCTCTCCCACCTGCCCGACGTCACATGACCCCTTTACTCACGGGTCACCTGGTTTCGCTTGGGGGCGTGAGCCTGTGCCGGTAGTGCGATTTATCTGGGTATCTGGTGAGTGAATGTCAGGGCTGTTTGGAGCTTTTATTTTGACAGAATTGAAAAAAATAATTATAAAGTAAAAACACATGTATTCGAATTGCTGATGAACTGGACCTAGAGAACAATGCAATTATTATTTGCTCTCTGTCTGTCTAACTCACTGGCTTGCACAGTGTTTATGGGTGGGGCCTGTGATCATGGTTGAGAATGGGCATGGTTTAGTTCTGTATAAAGGGTGGGGTTTGAGGAGTGGGTGGGGTTTGCTGCTGTAAATGGATGGGGCTTGAATCTGTGGAATGGGTGGGGTTTGGGACTGTAGAATGGGTTGAGTGAGTCTATGGAAGGGTGGGGTTTGGGTCTCTAGGTAGACAGGAGCAAGCAAGCTTTTAGAGCGTAATCACAATATTATTCATGGGAAAAACAGAAAAAGATGGCATGATTATGTGCAGATGATTAGAACCAGACTAATTCCAGTATCAGATGCTTGCTGCCAAGATTGTACAAAGGCTTTTGGGACTTGGGATTAAAAATAGAAATAGTTTGGCTTTAAAGAAAAAGAGAAAAGTTTATCATTGACAGAATGTCACTGGTTTTACTTTAAAACATTGCATATGAGAAACATGTTTGCAACACGTGCACACATACATACTTATACTCACTCAAACCACATGAACAGTCCACACTCTCTCACACACATGCACATATGCACACAAACACACATAGGCTACATACACGCATGCGCGCCCTTTGGTGCTTTGTAAAGTAGTGCATCAAGGGTCAAGCCACGGAGCTGTTGTAGATGTTTGAGGCCAAAGGGCTAAACAACAGTAGTGGCAGCATTAGCATTAGCAGCAGCATTAGCAGAGGAAGTAGATTTAGCACTAAGGTTAGCCACAGTAGACGCAGAGCAGAAGTCACGTTAGCTTTAGCAGTAGCAGCAGCGTTAGCAGTGGAACTAGATGTAGCACTAGCGTTAGCCACAGCAGACACTGAGCAGCAGTTGCGTTAGCATTAGCAGCAGCATTAGCAGTGGAACTAGATGTAGCACTAGCGTTAGCCACAGCAGACACTGAGCAGCAGTTGCGTTAGCATTAGCAGCAGCATTAGCAGTGGAACTAGATTTAGCACTAGCGTTAGCGACAGCAGATGCAGAGCAGTAGTCGTGTTAGCATTAGCAGTAGCAGTAGCAGCATTAGTCACGGGAGTAGCCCATGTGGCACAGCAGGCCTGAAGGCCTAGCTTTTCTTCGCTAGCAAGCAGTGTCATTTAATTGCCCTTGGTGCTGTGGAACACTGTCGCTACTGTGCACCTACCCCCGCCTGTGGCCCCCCACCCTCGAGCTCGAGCCCCCCCCCCCCCTTAAATGTTACACAGTTCATTAAGACCTATGAGAACCTCCTCCAGAGATAAGTCACCAGGAATTCTTCCCCGAGGCGGTTCCAGAGAGCTTTTACTGACCCTGATAGGAGGGGGCCGCAGAGACGGGGAGATTTGTCCTTCAACAGCCAGCAGGGTCAGCGTGAAAGAGAAGGGAGGAAAAAAAAGGACCCTGGATGTTTTACTGTTGTGTCAGGAGTTTGTGTGGCTCTCTGTTGCGTGGCTAATTAACTTAACGAACCTGAACGTTTATCAGGTTGATGTAGTCCTGTCGAGTATTAGCCCACAGTCTCGCACCTTCCTTGTCTCCGTTTAGAACATGAATATGCATATATACACTCAGCGGCCGTTTTATTAGGTACACCTGCTCATTAATGTAAAATGTCCTGCCCCTGTTATTCTGTGGAAGGGTTGTTTTTGGGCCTTGTGATGGTGCGCCACCGTCTGTCCCTCGTCAGGGGAAGGAGGGAAGAGGAAAAAGGTGGTGTGGACCAGGAAATGTCAAGGTTGGGGGGCCACAGGTTGAGTTTGGGGGGGGGGGGGGGGGGGGCAAGGGGGCAGGTCTGGGAAACACCAGTAAAGCTGTGGAGGTCCTCTACAGTGGACTGCCCTGCATTGTGTTTTGTGTTGGTGGGGCAGCCCTGTGAAATACAGGGTCCTGGCGTGTTTAATTTGGGCCCAGACACCCCGTAGGTCAAGAACACAGCAGAACAAAGGGAGAACTGGGCCAATGGGCGTGGGGGGGTTGGGGGGGGGGGGGGGGGGGTCCGTAGACCCTGAACTGTGTGCCACCCCCGTAGATTTATGGTCATGTATTCTGTGATGGAGAGGGCCTCCCCTGGCTGATGCCAAAATTTATTTTCCCCTCGGTGGCTGGGGGGAGTTAGTTGGAATGCAGAGACTGAGGGTGGGGGGGGGGGGGGGGGGGGGGGGGGGGGGGGGGTTGGGGTCTCGGTTCCAATTTAAGCCCGATCATCCATGACTTAGAAAGAATACGGGGGGATATAGCAGACAATCTCGAGACGGCGCACTAAATCAAAAAAAAAAAAAGCATTTCGCAGATAAGAAGTGTTTTCCAAACAAGGACATTTATTTATTTATTTATTTATTTATTTATTTATTTATTTATTTATTTATTTATTTGTAGTACTGTTCTGTTTATTTTATTTCTTTATTTGTCTATTTGTCTGTGCGGTAATTTATTTATTTTGAACGAAATGGACTATGAAGGCGGAAACGGACGATGAAAGCGAAATGGACGATGTTAAATGTGCCTTTCTGTTGTCCGGCTGACAGGACTGTTATTATTTAGACGTTAAGCGATCTTTTTTTTTTTGGCACGGTTCTTCGGTCGGATCGTTTCTATTTAATCTTCTTTTTTTTTCCCGCCCTCCGCTCATCGATCATGCGCACGGTAATTATAAACTGAATTATTCTCCTGGTGCCCCCCCCCCCCCCCCCCCCCCCTAGAAGCCTTTGGAATCGGCCAAACGTATATCGGAGAAGCGGGTTCCTTGTAAAAAGAAAAATAGAATAAAAAACAACAGGAAGGCATGAAGTTCAGGGCTCACCACTGTAAATGTTCTGTGGTGATTAATGCAGTTTGCTCTCTCTCTCTGGCTGAGGCAGCGAGCTGGTCTGGGAGGTGGGGGCGGAGCTCGAGGTAGATGTCATCTGTCCACCTCAGAGGCTCAGGCTTTTCTCTCTCTCTCTCTCTCTCTCACTCTCTCTCTCTCTTTCTTTTCTCTATCTCTCTCTCTCTCACTCTCTCTCTCTCTCTCTCTCTCTCTCTCTTTCTCTCACTCTCTCTCTCTCACTCCCTCTTGCTCTCTCTCTCTCTCTCTCTCTCTCTCATGCAAAATGGCAAAGGTTTTGTAAGTACCGGAGTGGAGTTCAAAAACAGGAAGTAAAACAGCCGAGCCTCTGTGAAAAACGGTCACGTAAAAGATTGTCATAACTGCCAGAGCGGCAGCCGGACCATTCATCTGCCCCCCCCCCCCCCCCCCCCACCCCCCCCCCCCCCCCCCCCACCCCCCCCACACCCCACCCCCCACCCCACCCCCCCCCCCACCCCTCACCCCCCCCACCCCCCCCCACCCCTCACCCCCCCCCCCTCCCCCCCGCTGCAAAAAAGGCAATAAAATAAACAGGCTGAGGTGGAATATCGAAGGCAGCGCCTGCTTATTACCTGGCTGTACCACCTGTACCACGGTCCCAGGGGAAGGGCGGTAAGGGGGGGCACTGCAGTTTGCTGTGGGCTACTTTGCTGTAAGCCTGGCCAGTAATGCAGACAAGCAGCCAGAGAATCAACACGACAGGACGGGTCGTTTCCTAAATACACACCGTCACCCCAAAAAGAGGGTCGCTCACGTGTCTCTGTACACCCCCTCAGCGCCCCTTAAATAAACCTGGCGCCCCCCCGCGTGTCCCTGGCACCGCGCCCCCCCGCGTGTCCTAAACACACCTGTCAGCGACCGCGGCAGAGGTGTTTGCTCTCGGCCCGGGACAGTCCGCTCGCTCGCTCGCTCGCCGATTCTCCGCTTAAAAATCGGGCGCCAGGTCAGCCACGGGAGTCCAGGTGAGGCGAGTTAACCGTGTAATCGACCGCAGTAATCAATCAATTAAGTGCTGAGTAACGGCAAAAAACTGGCAACCCCCGTGGTTCTCCAAGGACAAGAAGGAGGAGCGGCGCAGAACTAGAGGGTGTCCCTGTCCTCCCCCCCCCACCTCTCTGGCTTGCAGCGGTGCCTCGGGACGGGGGGGTAGATTCAGGAGGGCCCTGGGTGCCCCAGCCTAGGCCTGGTGTGGGACGGGGAGGGGAGAGGGAGGAGGGGGGATTTGAGGGGACAGCTGATGTCGCCGTGCGGGCTGGCGGACGCTCGCCATTCTGAGCACGCTCTATGTTTAGCCGCCGTTAGCGCCGCCGGGCTCCTGCTCTCCTGTCGGTGTGAGGTAAGGGCGTACGCTCACCTTCCTCCCCCCCCCCTCCTCCTCCTCCTCCTCCTCAAATCACCCGTGTCCCAATTAGGCGTTCCCAGATCTATCTCAAACACACCTACCCCCCCCGCCCTCCCCTTACACACACACACACACACACACACACACACACTTCACACTGTACTCTCACACGTTCTCTGGTGTCTGAACTGGGCCAATTTGCAGAGGAACTGGTTCATTATCAGAATAAATCAATCGGAGCCATAATGTGCTAAAGGGGTATCGTGTGGATTTTTTGTGTGTGCAAATGAATGAACCTGATGTCTTTCCTGCTTGTGCATCTGCGTGCGTGTGTGTGTGTGTGTGTGTGTGTGTGTGTGTGTGTGTGTCTGGAGGAGCAGTGTTTCGGGTTGCCGTGGAGATAATTTGCAGCGTCCGTCCCCACATTGAAGCCACGGGGCGGTTTGCAAACTTCTGGCCCTCCGACAGACGAAGGGAAATATCTCAGATGGGAGATACTGGGTTCCATTAAGAAAAGGGAAGGGGAAAAAGGAAGAGAGAGAGAGAGAGAGAGAGAGAAAGAAAGAAAGGTTCATTATTTCCCAGAGCCAGGAATGAGCCTGTGTTTATTTCAGGGGGATTAAACTTGAGGGGGGGGGGGGGGATCTCGTGACCTGTGGGGTTGTTTCTCTCTCTCTCTCTCCGTGGTCTGCCGGCGAGTTTAATTAATTCGGTGCTGTGTGGAGCGGGGCGCTGTTCTTTCATCGTCTCCCGGGCCGGGGGGTTACGGCGCGCTGCTTTTGGGGGCTGGACAGGCCCCGCCGGTGTTTTCGCGAACCGGAAGATGTGGAGCGGGACCCCAGCCGCGGCGTCCTCCGGGCCTGCCCCGACATTGGCCGTCCTCCGCTTTTGCGTTCTCCGGGCTGACGATGATTTTTTAAAACGAAGGGATAACCGATTCATCGTTTTAGCGGACCCCTCTCTTCCCCCCTCCCTTCCTAAATCAGCCCCCCCCCCCCCCCCCCATGACCCCTGTCCTCCTCTTGACTCTCACAGCCGTTCGTGAACGGGGCAGTGCAAGGTCACGACAGTCTCCTCTCCCAAATGTGCATTTTTATCCCCCCGCTTTTTTAAAAATAGAGGCTTTTAACTGCAAGCCCTTGAGCTCCAGATGAGGAATTAACTCTGTATCAGGAGACCAGGATGTGCCTCAGGTGACAAATGTGCTCAGTGACATGAAGGGGAGGGGGGTACACATCCCACCAACAACCGTGTCCGCTTGTCCTTCCATCCCCCGCCCCGGTTCTCGTACCGGCCCGAGGGTAGACCGTGGAGGCGTAGGGTTACCCTGCTTCTGCTCCTCTATCTGTCTTATTCTGTAAACTTCTTTTAGATGCCTGACATTGTCTGGAGTCGCCGGCAATCCTTGTCTGAGTCATTCATTTTGAGAGGGGGGTTGGGGGGGGGGGAGACGGGTGGGGGGGAGGACAGGAGGGGAGTGGGGGGGGGGCTAGGGGGAAACGCACTCAAGCTCAGTGGGGGGGGGGGGGGGTGCGGCAGGTGGCAGGTAGGAGAGAGGCGAGGAGAGTGAGGGGGCTGTGGGGACACACACGCAAGCTTGTGCGGGGAGGAGGGGGGGTAGGCGGCAGTTTTGGGGGTGGGGGGGGTGATGGACAGGTAGTCGGCCGCGCCGGCCCCCGCCACAGCTCCGCCATCGGAGCGATGCATCATGGGACGGCGGGAAAGTGCAGCGTAATGAAAGATCCCCGAGTCCCCCCGCCAGCCTCCAAACAGCCAATTTGCAGGTTACCTCCGGGCCCCCGAGGAGATGTAACGAACGCAAATCCAGACCATAACTAACATAAAAAACAAATCGCCTCGGTTACCAAACAAATCGCCTCGGTTACCAAACAAATCGCCTCGTTAACGAACCCGGGGAAGGGAACGTTACCGACGCTGTCAGATTTTAAAACCCCTCCTTGTTTCTCTGTTTAAATGAACTCATGTAAGACGCAGAGGCTGGTGAAACGCGACGTCTCGTGGCATCGTGTGCCGCCTGTACGATTCG
>CM045892.1:44278567-44323567 GCA_025169545.1 Anguilla japonica | reverse complement strand
GAGTATGAGTGTGTGTGTTATTGAGAGAGGGAGAGAGGGAAGGAGAGGAGTGAAAAGAAGACAGGACTCAAAAGTATAGGGTGCTGACCTGTCTGTCCAAATCACCCTGTTGAACTCAGATGATGAATGAACCTCACTGACCCCTTCAGTGCCACTGCAGAGAATGGGGTTTGTGCAGACTGCTGTGGATATAGCAGGAACTGTGTCAAAACACACACACACACACACACACACACACGCTCACACTCACACACTCACTTACACACACACACACACACACACACACACACGCTCACACCTACACACACACACACACACACACACACACACATGCTCACACTCACACACACACACACACACTCACGCACACACACACACACACACACACACACTCTGATACACACACACACACACACACACACACACCCTCACACACTCACGCACACACACACACACACACACACACACACACACACCCTCACACACTCACGCACACACACACACACACACACACACACCCTCACACACTCACGCACACACTCTGATACACACACACACACACGCTCACACACACTCACTCACACACACACACACCCCCTCACGCACACACACACACACCCTCACACACACACACACACACACACACACACGCTCACACTCACACACACACACACACACTCACGCACACACACACACACACACTCTGATACACACACACACACACACACACACACACCCTCACACACTCACGCACACACACACACACACACACACACACACACACACACACACCCTCACACACTCACGCACACACACACACACACACACACACACACACCCTCACACACTCACGCACACACACACACACACACACACACCCTCACACACTCATGCACACACTCTGATACACACACACACACACGCTCACACACACTCACTCACACACACACACACCCTCACGCACACACACACACACCCTCACACACACACACACACACACACACACACACACGCTCACACTCACACACTCACTTACACACACACACACACACCCTCACACTCACACACACACACACACACACACCCTCACACACACACACACGCTCACACGCAGGCTGGTGGGAGGTGGCCCACATACTGGCCTCTCCTGGGAACAGGCCGCCGTGATTCTGCAGAACTGTGACTCTGTGGTGATGAGGTCACTGCTCCGACCGCCCAAATAAAGAGCTCCTTCATTCTTCTGAGGAGTGAGGGAGCGGCAGTGTGACCGTGTGTGTGTGTGTGTGTGTGTGAGTGTGAGTGAGGGAAAGGGTGTGAGTGTGAGAAACCGTGTGTATGTGTGAGAGAGAGAGTGAGTGAAAGTGAAAGGGGGGAGAGAGTGAGAAAATGTGTGTGTGAGAGAGTGAGTGAAAGGGGGAGAGGGAGAGAGAGAGAAAAAGAGTAAAAAGGGGAGTGTGAGAGAAAGAGTGAAAGGGAGAGAGAGGGACAGAGGGAGAGAGAGAGGGAGAGAGGGAGAGAGAGAGGGATAGAGGGAGAGAGAGAGAGAGAGAAGGACAGAGGGAGAGAGAGAGATGGGGCACTGCTTGTAGCATCACAAGCCTCAGAGCTGCATCCTTCGTGGCGGTATGATCCCGCCGTTCTCGCCGTGGGCGTGGGGAGCGTGCGCGGAACGCTCGCGGGCGGGCGGGTCGGCCAGGAGCGTCGCTCGGCAACCGGCCGCGCCCGCCGTCCTCACGGTGAACACCGCCGCGGCGCGACCCCGCCCGCCTCCTGGCCTCCACGGCGGGGCCTCTGGCGCGTTCCCGTGGCGACCGCATTCCGCACCGTCTAACCTGCCGCGGCGGCCCCCCCCCCCGACAGGAAGGGCCCCCCCCCCCGGGCGCTCCAGGGTCACGGGTACTTTACCTGCGCGGGGAACGCCGTTAAGTTTAACTGCGCGCATGTGTTTCCCATATCGGGGGGGGGAGGAGGGGGGGGGGGGGGGGGGCGCTGGGGGGGGGGCAGCAGCAGGTGGGACGTCGTGTTCGGCCGCCGCTCGTTTGACGAGGCCGGCGCGCGGCTGATGTGCTCTTTCGCGGCTCGCTCGCGCCTAATTCGAAGCGGCTCGACCGGGATTTCCCCCGTCTCCGGGGGCGCCCGACCGGCGTTGGGGGGGGTACGGGTTTTTTGGGGGGGGGGGGGTGGAGGTTGGGAGGGAGTGTAAGGGGTTCTGAGGGACGGTTAAAAGATATCTGAGAGAGGGAGAGGTGAAATATCTGGGGAGTAATTCATGGGAATGTTGCTGTTCTCAGCTTTCTCCTTACCCCCCCCCCCCCCCCCCCCCCGCCCCCCCCCGGTAAGGGCAGTGATGTAAATATGCTTCGGAGCTGTCGTCAGCGTGGGGGGGAACGGGGGCTGGGGGGGGGGGGTGGGGGGGTCCTGTTAGAGCGCGTTAGTGACGGGGATTTCTCCCGCTTAAAAACCCATTAGTGTCTGCGTCCCAGCCCAGGGGGCGAGGACAGCCCTAAAATTCAGCCCGTTTCGCCCCCTCTGCCACGCCCTGCACATTAACATTTTTTCATGGATGGTGATGAAAGCTCGTAGCACGGTTTTTAAAATACAACCCCCCCCCAGTAAAATGTTCTCAGGGATAACAGCATAGGGGGCTGGTTCTTCAGCCATGTTGTGTGGGACTGACCCCTCTGTGGCTCCCAAACTGAACCCTGACTCAGGCTTTGACGCCGCCTGGCTCTGTTTTGCTTCAAAGCGCCTCGATAACGGGTGTTGTCAACTTCTGCAGCCGTGAGACTGTTTCATGTGTTTGTTTATTTGGTTCGGTTAGTTATTATTGTTTATTTATGCGCTGGTGTGAAACGGCTCTTCTTCTGCATGATGAGCACGAGTGGGAGTCAGATAGTCAGAGAGAGAGAGAGAGAGAGAGAGAGAGACAAGGAGTCAGAGTCACAGACAGAGAGTCAGAGACAGAGCAGGAGTCAGGGACAGACGTGAGCTGAGCTCAATAGTCAAGTGGCCAAATTTGGGGAAGAAACCCTCTTCGGCTCCTATACCTCTGGCTGTGCCTCCAGCCCTGCCCCCCCCCCCATCCCCTGTCCCCCGTCCCCCCCAAACCGCTGTCACCGGCCCCCCCTCCCCATCCTCCCTGACCCCCCCCCTGTCCCCCATCCCCCGACCCCCACGTCCCCCCATCCTCCCCAGCCGGATCTCCCTCTTTATCTCCCTCGCTATCGCGGCACAGTTCTGCCAGGCCCGTCTCAGCCGCGAAGTCGCGAGGGCGGCGTCCCGCTGGGAAGGGAGGGGCGGGTTCGGGAGAGAGCGGGGGTCTCTGTTTACCTCCCTTCCTTCCCGGCCCCCTCAGCGAAGCAGAACTAAAATTAACGCTGACCCCCCCCCCAGACCCTCCGCCTGAAATCAGCCTGGGACTCTGGGACTCTCTTGCTTTTTACACTCCGTGAAACTTGACAGGACCTGGAACCGGTGTTCTAACAAACCCCCATTGTGATGTCACAATGCTCCAGAAAATATCCTCTAAATCTAATTGGCTAAATTCTCTGAGATTATTGTGATGTAGGCGTGCCTGGCTCATCTGTGAGAAGAGCAGTATTTTTGTTAGTTTTTTTTATTTTTTAATCTCAGGCTAGTCGCGGTTCCCGTACGCAAGTACAGTCACTGTCGCATTCTCGGAGTATCGCGTTTCGCCGAGCCGCTTGGCAGCCAGACGTCTGCTCCTGTCACGCGCGACGTGTGAGAAAAACTCCGGAGGAAATCCGAGGCATCGTTCCTGTGAACGTGTGTGAGCGAGAGAGAGAGAGAGAGAGAGAGAGAGAGAGCAAAAAAAAAAAAAACATGCCTGAAGCCAATTTGGATCCGGCTTCATAAATGTGATGTAACCCTCTGAGAACATTGCGGTTTCAGGTATTAATGCCCCATTCCAGTATTGATTTTCTAATAACGCTCACGGAATAAACCGTACTGAGGCTGGCACGAGAAGGTGGGGGGGGGGGGGGGGGGGGGGGGGTGGTAGTGTTAAACCCACGATGAAAATAAAAAATCAAACATCACCTGTACAGGTGCGGGGGCGCGGAACATGATACTACTGGAGGGCCTTTCCTCCCTCCAGCGCCCTCTAGTGCTGCGGAGGAGGAGGCGGCGGCTTTTGAAACTTGACCTGGAGCTTTCGGAGAGGAAGCCCTGGAGAGCGGTGCTAGCGCTGTGTTCCCTCATTATAGTGCCCTTCCCCCCCCCCCCCCCCCGCTGAGGGGCGTATTTGGGTGACTTTAAAGGCTCGCGGCCCGTTCCGTCCAGCCGTGCGGTCGGGCGTTCTGCCGAAGCGTGACGGCGGCCTTGGCGCACGGACCGAACCCCGACTGTCCGGGGAGCATGCCGTGGCTCCCGTGCCAGTGTTCCACTCCGACGCCCCAGAAAACAAAAAAAAATAATCCCCCCAAAAATACCTTTCAGAGCAAGACGGAACAGGACATCAGAGAGAGTGAAATTCTACCAAATGGGAAAGTCCCCAAAATCTGATCTGTTATGGTCTTGAAAAAAGAAAAATAATTAGTTCTGTTCCCTTCAGACATGAAAGTTGGCACCAAATTGGGGGTGGGGGGTGGGCGGGGGGGTGACAACAACTGCACAAAAAATGGTTTGACACGAGAGAAAGAGAGCGAGAGAGAGAGAGGGTGAGAGAGACAGTGACAGCGTAGTCACGACGATGGCCGCGGAGGTGACTAGCTGTGTGGCCAGCACCGGGGTGGAGGCTGGGGGGGGGGGGGGGGGGGGGGGGGGGTTCGGGGGGCTGGAAAAAGCGTGGCTTAGAAACAAACGCACCTGTCAGAACGGCATAACCGCCCGGAGCAAGACACGGTCCTGTGGGAGGCCTGAGCCTCTAAAACACGCTACGCTAGGAGCCGCGCTTAAGAGCAGCGCTGCACAGCTCCACGATTAAGAGCAGCGCTGTGACACAGAGCCTCGCTTAAGAGCAGCGCTGTGACACAGAGCCACGCTCAAGAGCAGCGCTGTGACACAGAGCCACGCTTAAGAGCAGCGCTGTGACACAGAGCCACGCTTAAGAGCAGCGCTGTGACACAGAGCCTCGCTTAAGAGCAGCGCTGTGACACAGAGCCACGCTTAAGAGCAGCGCTGTGACACAGAGCCACGCTTAAGAGCAGCGCTGCACAGCTCCACACTTAAGACACAGAGCCACACGCTCAGCTCATCACGGTGGGAAGGAGGGGGAAGGGGAGAGGGGGCGGGGGGCGGGGGCGGGACGCAGGCTCGGAGTGTGTACACACACACACATTATATATGCTGTTTACAGTGATACCCCTGTGTACGTATGTTTATGTACATATATGAGTACATATTATGAATGCATTTAGCAGGAGTGGTGTAGATGCACTTAAGGTATGACTGGATGACAGGTATTCAAACACACACACACACATACACACACAGACGCACACACACACACGGACATGCATATACACAGTGAAATGTGCAGTGTAAAATGAACTCCGATAAAACTGTTTATTAAAGGTGTAGATTGGCTCATAGCTCAGGTGTGGAACAGTACATGGCCCAGGTGTAGAGTGGCACATAGTTCAGGTGTAAAGCAGGCATTTAGGTGTGGTTGTCACACTGGTGTAAATTTGGACAGGTGTGGGGTTTCCTGTCTACCAGAGTTTCCATCCTGGCTTAATGATGCCTTTGCCTCTCTACCCCCCATGAACCTTGTCCCGTTGCTTGTTTCCGTGGAAACTAACCCGAATATGATTATGTGTCTCAATCATATTTAAACAGCAGCAGGAGGCAGGTGGCACCAGTGGGGGGCTGGGGGGCTCGAGTATGAGAGCCAATCACTTCACTTTTTTCAATTTTTTCTTTGTTTTTATGCTTGAGTACTTACTGCTGTATCCATCTCTCTCACTTCTTTAGCTTTATTCCCCTCTCTTCATCTTTGTCCCTCTCTCTCTCTCTCTCCGCTCTCTCCTGCTCTCCCTCTCTCTGTATCTCTCTTTCTCTCTCTCTCTCTGTCTCTCTCTCTCTCCCGCTGTCTCTCTCCCTCTCTCTCTCTCTCTCTCTCTCTCTCTCCCTCTCTCTCTCTCCCCTCTCTCTCCTGCTCTCTCTCTCTCTCTCTCTCTCTCTCCCTCTCTCCTGCTCTCTGTCTCTCTCTCTTTCTCCTGCTCTCTCTCTCCTGCTCTCTCTCTCCCTCCCTCTCTCCCTCTCTCTCGCTGGGCTCGCTGCCACACAGAGCTGCTATTTAGGGGCTAATGAGGTTCCTCTGGGCTGGAGGAGCTCTCCCAGAGGTCTGCGTCGATTCAGTGGAGGCGAGCCAATCAGAGGCCTGCTGGCTATTCAGGAAGCTGTGTTTAAAAAAAAAAAAAAAAAGGAGGGGGAGGAGCCACTGCGCTGCCGGTGGGGTGGTGTCAATCGGAGCGGTTTAGAGGTTTTTAATCTGCAGGTAATGGGAGTGGGAGTGGGGGGGGGGGGGGTGTGTAGGGGGGTGCAGAGGAGGTTTTAGATGTTGGGGTGCTGTGACCCCCCCCCACACCACCAAAACCACCCCCCCCCCCCCCCCCCCCCCCCCCCCCCCCCCCCCCCCCCTCGGCTGCAGTGGAACAGCTGTAACACAACAAAGATGTGTAATTACCATAATTAGCCAATTAGCCTGCCAACCATTTCCACAGTATAATCACCCCCCTCTTTCCCACACCCCCATCCACTCTGGAAATTACAGGTGTCAGAGAGTTCCTAGCTGAGCCGTAAAACTCTTTGGGTGTTTTGTAGAGTTCGTGGTGGTCTGTGTTGTACGTGGGGACGGGGGGGGGGGGGGGGGGGGGGGGGGGGGTAGCCAGATGGAAGGGAAGAGGCTCCCCTATATAATTCCCCTCCTGCAGACCTCCGCTGAATGTTGGGGTCCCCAAGCCAGGGAAAATGAAAACCTTTCTCCTTGAACTACGCACACACACATGCACACAAACGCACACAACACACACACACACACACACAGACACTACATTAATTCAGTAGAGTGATTTACAATGAGAAAGACCATGAGTGCGTGCACATGAGTTATGTAAACAGTGACACAGATCAGCCTAACAGAACTCTTTGGCGAGCGGCAGTGTATATACACATATTTATGTATTGTGTAATATATTTGGATCTTGTGGCCTCTGCATTGTGATGTTTTGGACACTGTTTCCTGTTCCTCTCTAAGAACCTGACCCTGATTTGGCCACACAGGGAATGCCTCCTGTTGTAGTGGCTGCTTGTATGATCCTTGCTTTGGTTATGCCCGCATCCTGTAACGGGATTTGTGATCGTGCATTTACATTTGCTTGTGTATTTTTTGCAGCCGTTTCGCCGAAGCTCAGACGTTCACGAGCTCGTTTCTGTTTAAACGTTTTATCCGTCCTGGATTTGCGCCGCTCGGTCACCATGACTAAGAAACTCGCTCTGATTAAGTCGCTCTGTCGACTGTTTATGAAATCTTATAATCCGCGTCTTCGGGGTACTTCAAAAGAAGAGGCCGTTAAAAAAAATAAAATAAATAAAATAAAATAAATGGATTCCTGTAAAATACCTGCTGCCTCGCAGCTGGAGCAGCTCGGCGTGACGGAGGACAGCCGCTCCTGGAGCGAAAGATCAGGACGAAAGAGAGAAATGCGTCGCGTCCTGATCTCTGTTCTTGACCGCGTGGCCAGCGTTCCCCAAACGCGGGACGCGGGGGGGGGAGGGGGAGGGGGGGGGGTATGTCGAGGGTGGCTATTTAGCAAATTAATTACATTCGCAGCACACGGCTGCCATATGGAGGCTTAATTAGTGGGTTATTCACAGGATCGTTATCCGGAGCTTTTGATTTTTTTTTTGAAGTACGTGTCGCGGTAATTGGTCGATGGCGGGCTGCGTTTTTGGAGGGCGATGGGGAAAGCAGGGGCGTTAGGACGTCCCGTCCGGGGCTAAAATAGAAGGTTTTTTTTTTTTTGGGGCTAAATCGGGGCCCTGTTGGCCCGCCCCGGTGAGGCTGCAGAATCCGGGACGGGTTCGGTTTTCCGCTCGGTGACCTTTTCTGGGTTGCCATGGCGTCGCCCCAGCTGTCAGTCTCGTTCGCTGCCAGACGGCGCGGCGGACCCTCGTGCGTGAAAATTGGGGGGGAACGCACCCTCCCCTCTGCCAGCTGCCGTATGGCGCACTGAACCTGAGTGCCCGCTTGTGTTTGCTGGCTGTCTGGATCCTGCCCTGCCCCAGCCCCGCCCTGCCCCTGCCCTGCCCCCTGCCCTGCCCCACCCCGGCCTGGCCAGGCCCTGCCCTGCCCGCCCTGCCCTGCCCTGCCCCACCCTGGCCTGGCCCGGCCCTGCCCTGCCCGCCCTGCCCCGCCCCAGCCTTCTCTGCCCCTTCCCTGCCCTGCCCCGTCCTTCCCCCTCCCCTCCTGGAGCAGCAGGAGGTAACACAGCCGTCTGCAAACTCCTGCTTTCCCTGATGAATCGGTTCCTCAGTGTGTGGTCTTTATATTTCTGTGCAGTATATACTGTAACTTGACGAGCATTATACATGAGTAATAAATGAGTTATACATAAGAGTTATACATGAGTTTTAGGTGAGAGTTATTCGTGAGTTATATGTGAGTGAGAGTTATACATGAGAGTTATACTAGATTAATTCCACGCAGACCCAGAGTTATTTAAAAACGGTAGAAGTCTTAATGTTCCGACAAAATTTTTGACTGAGGTGTGGGTTTCTTTTGTTGTGTAGTTTGTTGCTTTTGGAGTGTGTGTGTGCGTGTGTAGGTTTGTTTCTACCCTGGAGAGCTGGTGTGTGTGTGTGTAATATGTGTGTGTGTGTGTGTGTGTGTGTGTGTTTGTAAGCCTGTTGTGTTTATCTGAAGATGTACTTTTTTCTCCAGCCTCTGTGACTTAACGACTTAATTAGGCCAATTATTTGTTCGGGTCACGGCTGGATTTTATGTTGTAGCCAGTGATACATCACCGTTGAGCGTTTTATTTGTGCCCTGTGAACGGTAATTACTTTATCGCTGTGTACTGTGGCAAACGCAAGAGGCTGAGACAGCCGTACAGTCCTTACAAAAACTGTTTGCAAACACACTGAGGCCAAAGTACGGTCCTTACAAAAACTGTTTTCAAACACAATGAGGCCAAAGTACGGTCCTTACAAAAACTGTTTTCACACACACTGAGGCCACAGTACGGTCCTTACAAAAACTGTTTTCAAACACACTGAGGCCAAAGTACGGTCCTTACAAAAACTGTTTTCACACACACTGAGGCTGTGGTACAGTCCTGAAAAAACAATTTTTTTTTTACACACACTAAGGATATGATATGGTAGTCCTGACAAAAACTGTTATTTTTACGCGCGCCGAGTTCACGGATCGAGTGGTGTTGTGTGCAGCTGTGTTGCCGTGGCGATCAGCGACCCCAGCCTCTCTCTCCTGGCCGGTGCTCGGCCCTGTCAGGTGGCAAAGAGAGCCGATAACTAATAACACCTCCGACATTTTCATCCTGATCCGGCGGCTGTCCGGTGCCCCCTGTTCACTTTGGCCAGAGAGATGAGCTTCTTCACGGAGCCTTGAGAGAGAGGGAGGGAGAACAGGAGAGCAAGAGGGGGAGAGTGAGGAAGAGGGAGGGAGAGAGAGAGAGGGAGAGAGAGAGAAAAGGGCAAGAGGGGGAGAGTGAGGAAGAGGGAGGGAGAGAGAGAGAGAGAGAGAAGGGTAGAGGGAGAGAGAACAGGAGAGCAAGAGGGGGAGAGTGAGGGAGAGGGAGAGAGAGAGGGTAGAGGGAGAGAGAACAGGAGAGGGGGAGAGAGAGGGATTGAGATGGAGAGGAAGAGAGAGGCATTCCGAGGAATTTGAACGGCGGTCCCTCTAGCTCTACCTGCTGCGTTTGGCAGTTGGGCTGAGCTGGAGACAGGAGGGAATATTTTCCTAAGGAATTCTGCTATTTTCTCAGACTATTACTACTATTCATTATTTATATATATATATTTTTTTTTTTTAACTCGTATTGGTTTCAGTTGTGTGCAAAGGGGAATATTTCAATTAAAAGTTTTTGTTGAATATTTGTCGGGCTGTCACTAACGAGGTGAGGGTCTGAAACCAAATTAAGTCCTGGGCCTTGTGCTGCCTTGTGAAAAATCTGTACTCAACTTGTGTGTGTGTAGGCACGTGTGTGTGTGTGTGTGTGTGTGTGTGTGCGTGCGCTTGTGTGTGTGTGTGATTCCCTGTGTCTGGTCATTGCTTCTGTGGCGTAAGTAAAATTCCTGGCAGTGTAACAGCAGTTGGTGTTTAGTGCAGAGGTGTTGTGTTTGCTAAGCTTCGGGAATCAAAGTTCACACTGAGTAAAATAAGCAGAACAGGAACAGTGGTGGTCCTCACAAGTTCCACCTCACACCAGCACACGGTGTGTACGGTAACTAACGGGGACACTGGCATTAGTGATACATCGGGCTCTTTAACGGAAGACCGTAACCCCGAGATTGCGTGCGTACTGCGCTTTCCTCCGTGGGTTTATTTGAGTATGGTGAATTTGACGTGGCGGATAAACATTTAGCATCAGTGGCTCACACCCTCTGGTTTTTATCAAACTCTCCAATCCTATTTAAACATGCCTGTTTTAGGGGAATTTTTGGACGAAAAAATCCCGCCCCCCCCCCTTTTTTTTTCTTTGTACATTGCTTTTTGGAGACGTATTGTGAAACCCTTGACTTGCGCAGCTATTTCGCTCACTGGAATGCTCTGATGTTCAAAAAAAAAAAAGAAGAAAAAAATCATTACACAGAAATCATTTCCCAACATCACAGAGCACCATGTTGTGAGAATGTTTTTCGACCGCCGCATACTTTCTCAGACTTACGCTCTTCGGAGGGCAAGTGATCAACATCTGGAGAAGTTTGGGCTTAAACATAGGATTACCGTGATGGATTTATGGGGCTGCCCCATTATTTCGCAAAGCTGGAATATTAAGCATTTAAGGCCTCAAATCCCCACATTACCTCTTAGAATCAAAGAATGTTCAAGACGCCAGCTGACTCGTACCACTCCGATGTGTGTGTGTGTGTGTTATTAAATAATCTTTTATCTCAAATAGAAAAAAGAAAGGATGTATGGATTATGGGATGGTTCTTTATCAAGTGTGATTCAGTCATTCATTCGTGCATTCATTAATTGTAATGTTTTAATTTTTTTAAAGCAGGCTTTGCAGAGTGGGAATAAAAGATACTGTCTAGTCTGTTAGATGCTATCTAATCTGTATATAATCAGAGCACTAATTTAGTCAGGAAAATGGCGAACATCGTTGGCTGAACGGCCTGTTCTCATCATTATATTATGTTATGTTATGTTAAAAAAAGCACCCTGTTTCATCTTTTTGTTTTCTCACTTGGACAGGTTTCACCGCGGAGACTACCACATCGACGTGTGCATCAACGACTACCTGGACGTGTTCTGCCCGCACTACGACGAGACGGTTCCGCAGGAGCGGACCGAGCGCTACGTCCTGTACATGGTCAACTACGACGGGTACAGCACCTGCGACCACACCTCCAAGGGCTTCAAGCGCTGGGAGTGCAACCGGCCGCACTCCCCCAACGGCCCGCTCAAGTTCTCCGAGAAGTTCCAGCTCTTCACCCCGTTCTCGCTGGGGTTCGAGTTCCGGCCCGGCCGGGAGTACTACTACATCTGTGAGTAATGGTCGCGCGCTAGGGGGGGGGAGGGGGCTGCGGTGCCCCTCTGCCGCCACACGGTGTCGCTATGGAGTTCGGAGGTGCTTGAGTTAACAGCTGAGCATCTGCTACAGGAAGTGACATCACTCCTGGAGAAGCAGAAAGATTATTATTATTACTACTATTATTATTTAGTATTAATATCATTATTATTATTATTATGCAGAATGGGAATATTGTTTTTTCTGTTAGAATGTTTTCTGTTTTTTTACCTCTGCCCCCCCCCCCCCCAAAAAAAAAAAAATCATTAAGCATGTGTGCATCCGCTACAGATGGTGACATCATCCCTCGATTCTGCACAAGAGCACAGTGAAGTGGCTAGACCTTGGTCTTTAGCTCAGTGGGCCAATCATTTATGTTAAGAGGCTAGGGAAGGCCATAGCAGACATACCTCTTTTACAATAGCGCTGCACATCTGGGACTTCCTGCTCTCTGTTCCATTCGAATAGCATTTTCCCCCCGTCTTGTTTGAAAATAGACGGTTTATTTGGTCTACTAATTGTTTAATTTTGCATTTATATTTATTTACGTTAGTTATCTGAGAAGGGGATGAACCCTGTCCTTACCACTCCACCGCAGGTCTGCACAGTGTGGAGCCCAGTGAAGTTTAGCGGTATTTTCGCGGTACGAGGTGGGAAGGCGAGCGTCACGCGTGCCAAACTGCGATCCCGTTCCTCGGAACTCTTGGCAGACGACGTGAAAATACAACAATAAGCCGAGGGAAACCACCCGGGCCGCCCGTCGTCCTTCTAAGGAGGCCTTTGTTTGTAAAAAACGTAGCTTCAGCGGTTTCGGCCTGCCGGAGGAAGGCCCTTCTGTAAACAGCCCACCTGAACGCCCCGCGCTTCTGCAGCCAGCGGTCGTCACGGGGACGAGACGGGACGGGCCGGGGAGGCGGAACGCGAGGCGTTCTCAGCTCGTCTCGCTGACCCCCGAGCCGACGAGCCACCGTGTTAAAAACGAAAAAAAAAAAAAAACGAAAAAAACGCGCAGCCTGATCGCCGCTCAAACGTACGCATTAGACGCCCTTTCTCAGAACGAAAAGCGGGTCGGAAAAACCATCCAGGAAAAGTGTGGTAAATCGACTCAAAACGCAAATACGTTTTCTTTCTTCTTAAAATAACGTCGATGCTGAAACTAATGAAACCAGACTAATGATCCTAGCTAATACATTTATTAAAAACGATTGGAGGGGACAGCGCTCTCAGTAGGAATAAACCTTTCGCGTTTAACGTGTGATGCGAAAATCGGTTTTGGCGGTCAGCTGTTCCCCTGGATAAAAATATCTGGGAGATTCCTCCTCGGGCTGTGTCAGACAGAACGGTTTGGGGAAAAAGTAGGTAACCAGCAGGTTGGCGTTTTTAAAATCCCAGCTGGGCCCCTGCTGTCGTGGCCTGAGTGCGGACTTTATTCGAGGTTCGGTTAAAAAAAAAAAAAAAAAACGCAGCTGCATAAACGAAAAACATGTCCAAAACGAGGAGAAAAGCACATTGCGGTGCGGTGCGGCTGTTTCGGCTGGGACACGGCCTTCTGCTCGGCAGATAAAAACGCGTTTCGAAAAAATAGAATACGCGCGAGCGTTCTTTGGTGCCTCTTTGGGAGCGTTCTCACGGCTCCCCGGTGGAAAAAAATATTTAGCGCCGCGGGTCTGTGCGCTACCGGTTACCCTCGCCGTGGCGACGGGAGTATTTCAGGCTTTTTTTTTTTTCGATCGGGGGAGCGGTACCCACAATGCACGCGCGGACCGTGAGGGGGCCCCCGTGTGAGTGGGTGAGAGAGAGAGAAACAGAGAGACTGTGTGTGTGTGTGTGTGTGTGAGTGTGTGTGTGTGTGTGTGTGTGTGTGTGTGCATGTGTGGATTAAAACCACTGTAAACTCTTTCCCAAGCATTTCCCCATTCAAACAGAGTAAAAACACAAACTATTTTTTATATTTATTTAGTTTCCCCCCCACTTCTCTTGCATGGTACAGTATCTGGGCCTTATGTGTGAGTCCCATGGATGATCTCACTTCAGAGCGGTGCCTGGGGTGGGCAGCAGTGGGGCGGCGGGGGGGGGGGGCAGTGATGACAGAGAGGGGACAGGGGTGTAGATGGGGGGGTGGCGGGGTGACCCCTCGTTCATCACAGGCCGTTCCCGTAATTGGTGTTTTGGCACCGGAGCGCTTTAGAACAGCGGACTGAGTGCTCGGAACAGCTGATGCATTCTGGGAAAAAAAAATAAAACAAATAAAACTCGACAACCCACACCGAACCCGGGCCAGGGAGAGTGCAGGGGTCGAGGACCGAGAAAGGGCCGTTTTCGTTTATTTAAACATGAATCACCCCCTCCCACAATCTGAGTCACAAAATAATCATGCTAGAAAACAAATAAACAACAAAAAAAAATCGGTGACATTAATAAAAATTTTGAAGGTTTTTTTAAAAAAAAATGATGCAGCTGTTATCTGCAGTGTCCACAGCTCCCTGAAGACTCATGGATCCATCTCCACCTGAATAATGAGCGAAGATGTTTCACTGAGAGTTTTATAAAGGGGAGGTACTCCCACCTGTGAAAATGAGGGTGAACCTGTCGCCCCCTTAAACCCGTGCCCCCCCCCCCCCCCCAGCATGCTCAGAGGCACGATTCCGTTCTCATCCATTAAAGTTTTATTGGATGTTTTTATTCCCTCAGACATATGCCGTCGCTGATGTTCCCAGTCGCTGCGTCGGGCCCTGAATGATTCCCTGGGGTGTACCCACCCCCCCCCCCCCCCCCCCCCCCCCCCCCCACCCCCGTTCGGCGGTGGCCATTAGAGACATCGACCGTGCTGTTGTCTGACAGACAGACGGGCGGGGTGGGAGCGTCGCCAGGGAGACGCTGGCGGTGTTAATTGACTGATCGGTCCTTCCGTCCTCTTTGCCGCCACGCCCAACCCCCCCCCCCCCCCACTCCACCCACCCCCCCACCACCCCCCCTTGATTGAAGCTGTGAGCTGATGGATGGTGTCCCTGGGGGGTTTACCCAATCCCTGGAGAGGAGAGTGGGACTGTGGGGAAGAGAGCGAGGTAGAGGAGGATAAGGAGGAAGGGGAGAAGGGGGAGGAGGGCGTGGTCGTCCTGTCATTGACGTGTCGCGGATCGCTGGACGCGAATCTTATGAACCGCGGTACGGGCGCTTCTCAGACAGGCCTGCGCCTCTGGACGTACATTACCAGCCGAATGATCGCCGTTGTAATCATCATCATCACCATCATCATCATCATCACCACCATCACTGGCACTGTGCCTCGCATTCAGACTGCCCTATCCGAAATGGGACCGACACACAGACCTCCCCGTGCACGAGTTCAGCTGCAGTACTGCTGTAACCAGGACACAGAAAGGGCTGGGACCCCATGTCCTCCTGGTGTTTACAGCCGTTTGGGTCTAAACACACAAGGCACACTGTGGTTTTTAACAGACGCATTTAGCAGAACATTTTAATCTATTTTTGTATGTAATAAATGGTACTTAAAAGTCGTGATTGCAGGGTTGTGTATCAATCATTTAACCCATGAAGTGCCCCAAAACTCTTTTTCTTAGTAATTTAGACCAATTTCCATACCCCTCCATTAACCCCTCTGTTAATCTGCTTATACAGCTATACCTATTGCATTTTCAAAAAAACAAACCCACTAAAATATGTAGCGTGTTACAGACCACAACCATAATCTTAAGACCGGATGTATTATTTGCAAATACATAATTTAAAAGAGGCTGAGTAAGGATTTCAGGCTAATTAGGGTTTGTAATTAAGAGCAGATTCCGGGGACCGGCCTCTGGGACTGGAATGAGACGCTTGACGTGACTCCACAGACAGGAGACCGGCCGGCGCGTTTCGATGTTACCTCTCATGTTACCCCCCATGTTACCCCCCATTAATTACCTCAAAGTAGACGGCTATGGGGTGTTTTACTCTTCTATTGTTGGCCAGTAGGGGGTTAGTGGGGCTGGAAGGTTCCAGAACGGGACTTGTGTCCCCAGTAACTTCAGGAGCTGGACGCCCCCCCCCCCCCCCCCCCCCCAACGTGACGGCGTACGATCGCCACGGCGCCCTCTCTCAGGGCTTATGGGGCGACTCGGCCCCACGATTCAGCCGCCTGAAACTCCGTCAACAACAACTTTGTCTTTGTAACTGCAGTGAAACCCGAAAATAAGACAACTCTTTTCCGAATTCTCGCGGGTGTTGGTGGGGGGGGGGGGGGGGGGACTTAGCGGAGGTGGCGTAGCAGCGGGGGGGGGGGGCTGGGGGGGGGGGGGCTGAGCTGGTCTCGCGGACCGTTCGTAAGAGCAGTCTCTCTGGATACGTGACGACCGGTACCCTCTCCGTCTCGCTGAGCTGGGGAGGGGGGGGGGGGGGGGGGGGCGATCTGGGCTTTCCGCGAGGGCATGGGAAACCCGCGGCCTTGCCGTTCGCGTACGAGCGCGGCGCGTTCGGGCCTGCAGGGGGGCGGCAGGGGGGGCGTCGACGGTCCAATTAGAGCCCTTAAGTGCGCATCAGAGACCGGCAGCCACAGCAGCCCTCCAGGGTTTGAGCTCGAAATCCCCGTTATCTTAAAGCCGTCTCGCCCGTCCAGCGAATTTCGGGCATGAGAAAAAAAAAAGAGGGCGCGGTCTCCCTATCCGCCGCGCGATTGGTCAGTGTGGGGAAGCAGGGGTGGTGGGGGGGGGGGAGACACCCCCGGGAAAAAGAGGCTTTCCTCTGTTCTCACGTTTGTTTTTTGTTTTTCAGATTTTTTTATTTTATTCGTGCAACAGAAGCGCAGCCCAGAGAAGGGACCGGGGAGAGGAGAGGCATTAGGCCTGATTGATTTTTATATCTGGCCTTTGGGTAAAGATGAAGATGGCAGATTATCCCGAGCAGGAGAGCCCCCCCCGCCCGCCCCCCCCCCCTGTACCGTGCGCTCCTCGCCTCTGTTCCCCCTGCGGGGAGCGGAACGAGGGAAGGTTTGATTTGTCGTCCTCCTGATGACATTACGGGGCAGGGGCCGCGGCCTCTCCGTTCGTCCGAGCGGCCGAATCGGGGTAATGGAGGCGAGCGAGCGCCGGATAAAATCAAATTCGGCTCATAATTCTTATTCATTTATTTATTTATTTATCTGACAGCCGGGGGGTTTTTTTTCGGCCCCGGAAAAGGTGGGTTGTCCATCAAAAGGACGCTGCGTGATTCCTTATCTGGGTCTCTACAGTTCTCTCTCTCGCTCTCTCTCTCTCTCTCTCTCTCTCTCTCTCTGTATCTCCCACTATCTTCCGTTCCATTTCTCTCACTCCTTGCATCTTCTCTTTCTTCTTTCCCTTCACTATCTCCCTATTCTTCTGTTTCAATCTCTATGTCCCTTCTCATTTCCTTCTCTCCACTCTCCAATCACTTTATCTTTTCTTCTCGCTTTCCCCATCTCGTTTCTCTCTCTTCTCCCTCACTTTCAAGTTCTCACTTTTTCTCCTCTCTGTTTTGTCTCTCTCTCTCTCTCTCTCCCCCTCTGTGTGTGTGCTTTCTCTGCGGGCGATAGCATAGACGCCTCGGCTCGGGCCCTTTGGGAAGAAACAGGAAGCGGCGTAATGCGCAGCACATCTGCGAGCGATTGGGCGGGGTGTGTGAACAGTGTCGCGCCGAGCCGACAGACCTGGCTGCGGGCGAAGCCCCGCCCCCCCTCCTCCCCGGAGAGGGGGGGGGGGGGGGGGTCGAAGGTCAGCGAGCACTGACAGCTTAAGTGAACTCTGGATCCCAAAAAATGCTTGAGGCTGCACATTTTTCTAATATAGGGAATCTGCAGTCTGATGCTAATCTGGAAAAGGGCTCGATGCCCAATATCAAAAGAGCCTTATTGTGAAGAATGTGTGTGTGTGTGTGTGTGTGTGTGTGTGAGAGAGAGAGAGAGAGAGAGAGAGAGAGAGAGGGAGAGAGAGAAGAGAGGAGGGCTCAGTTGCTTGAGGGAAAAACCGCAGATGCGTTTTGCTGACCTGACTGGTCTGTATCCTATATTCTCATCATCTGTACACATTTAGTAATTTGTTGAGTAAATGTAAATGTGTGTGTGTGTGTGTGTGTGTGTGTGTGTGACAGGGGGAACGGGGGGAATGGTTGTATATTTATGTGGCGGATGAGTCGGCTTAACCTGCGGTTTGGATGCGCGCGTTCAGCGCTAACAAGAATAGCGCGCTAGAAAACAGTTTATTTCCAGTCTTCTTCTCTTCAAACTCGATGTCATTTCGTTTGCACTCTTCCTTCCTGCGGTCGTGTCGTACTCCCCCTCTGTACACTTCTTTGTGTGTTGTGTATGCGTGTGCGTGTGTGTTGCTGTGTGCGTGTGTGTGTGTATTTGTGTGTGTGTGTGTGTGTGTGTTTGTGTGTGTGTGTTTGTGCTTGTGTGCGTACGTGCGTGCATGCGTGTGTTGCTGTGTGCTTGTGCGTGTGTATTTGTGTGTGTGTGTGTGTGTGTGTGTGTGTTTGTGTGTGTGTGCGTGCATGCGTGCGTGCGTGCGTGTGTGTGTATGCTTGTGTGAGTGTGTGTGAGTGTGCATTTGTTGGACGGTCTTCCTCAAGGCTAGGTAATATCAGCCGTGAGAATCGGCAGGTTCGGAGCCCAATTAATAAATAAAGGAGAAAGGCCCGCCTTTCTCCCTGGATGGGCAGTCATTACTCATTAGCCGCTGACGTAAGTAACACGACACGTGTCGCCTGGAAAAAGGAAAAAAAAAAAGAAAAAATAAGAGAAAAAAAATCCACAAAAGAAGTTGTTTTTTTTTTTTGAACCACCCAGAAACCAATCATCACCTCCAGTTTTTTTTTTTTTGGAGGGAAAGTGAGATCAAAACAGCCGTCTGAAGCGCGGGTATCGATTCGCCCGGCTTCAGAAAGAGCGCGCCAGCAGCAGTGCCCTTCCTAACGGGAGGGGGACTTAGCGGCTTAGCCGGATCCCAGAACGCAGGGAACAACAGGTTTCTTTTCTTTCTTTCTTTCTTTCTTTCTTTCTTTTTTTTCCGGGAGGGATGAGAGGGTTCCGATAGCGAGGAAGACGGAAAAGCGTCTTCTTTCGTCTGCCTCTCTCTCTCTCTCTCTCTCTCTCTCTCTCTCTCTGGTACCCTTTCGTTTCTCCTTCCTGGTTCTTCCCCAGCAGGATTCAGAGACATTGGGAAAAAAAATGGCCTCTGAGTTTAAGGACATGAACCACAAATGATGGAGAGATTTTTATTTTTTTTTCCCATGATGCTCCCAAGATGCTCCACAGCTGTGACCTAACCCTCGTCACCCCCACTCACATCTTCTCACTCTCTCTCTCTCTCCATCTGCTTCCCTTTCTCACCTCCCCCTATTATTCACAATAAGTTCTTTCATTAATTCTCTCTCCATTTTTTCCCTCTTGCATATCTCACTTTTTAGCTCTACATGATCTTTCCTGTGGCCCCACACTTTTCTTGAGTGTTTTCGGTAATTGTACTGTTTATCCCTATACTGTTAGACGTTTTCATCACTTTTTATCACGTGTAATTTAACACCTTTTCTGTGTTTTCCCCTGTAATGTAACACCTTTTCTGTGTTTTCCCCTGTAATTTAACACCTTTTCTGTGTTTTCCCCTGTAGTTTAACACCTTTTCTGTGTTTCCCCTGTAGTTTGACACCTTTCCTGTGTTTTCCCCCTGTAGTTTCAACACCTTTCCTGTGTTTTTCCCCTGTAATTGTAATTGAGCTTTTTCCTGTAGCCACACACGCTTCCCTGGGGTTTGCCCTGTTTGCGGCGCTTGCCAAGTGGTTTCCCCGGCGGCGACGTTGGCATGTCCGCTGGCAGCAGGAGTGGAGCGTTTTTTTTTTTGGGCACCTCGGAGGGAAAAGTACCCGCTGCGTCTCGCCCGCTTGGGCCAAGTGCTGGTTTGAGGCAGGCAGACGGCTTCCTTTCCAAAAAAACCCGACCGGGGCAGCGGGGCAGAATTAAATCAGAGACAATATTGCTCGTGGGGAACCTTTTTTTTTTTAAAGGGCTGACAAACTGGTTGTGTTTCGGTGGGTACCAAGCGTTTAAGGGCATTTTAGGTTTAACCCTCCGACTCCCTGCAAACGTCGAGATCAAAGGCGGAGTCAGGTGACCTGATTGATACCAGATGGGGGTTCCACCAATCCGAAGCGGAGACAGGCGTGCTCTGTGTTCCCGGGCAACCGCTTTTGGAATGATACCACACCATGAGAAATCGAAAAGGTAGAGAGGGGGATTCTGGGAAAATCCATACTTGACCCCCCCACGCTTTTCATGTCATTCCTATGCATTTAACTTGGGATCAGTTTGCTTTCCTGGTTCCTCTGCTCTGCTGCCAGACCCTCTGCGGCAGCCTGTGGGATCTTATGAGGCTGGTGAAAGATGGGCTCTGTCCAACCAAAAACTTTCCCGGGGTTGGCTGATTTTTGGCCCCCCCCCCTCCCGGCCCCCCAGAGGGCAAGCAGAAGTGTGCGTACATTACTGTATATATGCAGGGATAATAAGGAATATATGCTACCATATATATTTGATAAAATTGCGTAACGGTAAATATGATCTGCTGGTGGCAAACTTGGACGTCTGAGCTTCCTCTCGACACGGGCAGAAAATAAGAGCCTTCTCTGGGTTTGACACTCTTCCATCTGGAATACAACTTCAATTCTTTTGTGGTACTCAAACAGCATATTACTCTAAAAGCACTTCATTATCCTAGTCTCTCTCTGACTTTCTGTCTTTCTCCATTTCAATCAGAGATCTCAAGTAAATCCCAGCAGTAATTACTCTCTACCACTAGGGGCAGTAGAGAGGCAAAGGCCTTCAGTGTAGTTGCTGCTGTTAAAGCAGGGTTTTTAAATAGTGCTAACTGAACGTCGTGTAATGTTACATTTTACTGGAACCCTTCTCTCTTAATCCCCTCTTCTGAGTCACACAGGGTGAAGACACCCGGAGCGATGCTGCGATCCTGTAAAACTGGTCGCTTGGCTGGAGTTTTAAAATAAAAAACTTTTAAGAAAAAAAATAAATTTTTTTACTTTTCATCCAGCAGCGCTCCCTCTGTTCTTCGGCGTTAGCATGCCCGCTAGCGTTTGTTAATTGTCGTCTGTAAATCGCGCTTGGCGTGCGGTTTTATTTACAGCTCCGCCGAGCGCTGTGGGGACAAATCCGGAGCCTAAAAAAAAAGCACCTGCTCCCGTTTCTGGGGGCGTCCCCCCCCGCGCGAATGCCGTTGGCCTTCGGGGCGGCCGGTCAGGGACGGCGTGTTCGCACGCGCTCGCCGATCGAGGGGAACGAGAATAGCAGGTGTTGATGTTACCGGCTGAAGAGGGGCGGGGGGTTGGGGGTGGGGGGTTGGGGGGTTGGGGGGGGGGGGGGGGGGGGGGAGAGCAGGCTCTTGCACGTCTGACGCGATTCTCCGAACGCACGCGAAAAAACCGATACCGCACTCAGGCCCGTCTCAAGCGAGGTGGCGAGGCTCTCAGGCCCGGCACCTCAGATCAGAGACCCGAGTGGAGGAGGGAAATTCACACGGCTTTTTTTTTTTTTTTTTTTTTTCCCCCAGACACTTTTTAGAGAGTCGTGGTCTGGTCTCTGGGGAAAATTATCAACAGTTTGTTTCACGGTTTATTTTAAAGGTGAAGTAACCATTTGGAACTTCTTTTGGAAATAATTTCAGTTTAAATATCTGAAAAATTAATTTAATATCTGAAAAAGTTACCTCTGGGACTTTATAACTATTAAACTCATATGAAACGTAATGGGCCGTGTGGGGCTGAAGTATTAATTGGTACGTCCGACCAAACACGATCCCTGGGTTCTGTTTGCTCCTCGGAGACGTTTTTTTGTGCTTTAGTGCTTGTTTAGTTCTGCACTGAACCGTGCTGGTTTTAACCTTGTCATGTGACCCAACCCGGTTAGCAGTTTGGTCTAAATTTGGTCTAACTGTCTTTTCATAAAGAGGTAGCTGCAATAAACTGTGTTTATACTTAAGCTACACACTCACACACACACATGCATGCATGCACACACGCACAGGCACGCATAGACATGTACACACTCACGCACGCACACACACACACACACACGCACACAGCACTGTGTGCTGATGGATCTCTCCGAAACTATGTTTGAAAGAATTATAAACACAGCTAATTAACGGGGAATGATAAGATCCTTAATTATCCATTAAACAACATAATGGTATACTTCATCCTTTTATTTTTTATTTATGCTTTTTAAATTTGTTTAAAAAAAGCTCTGCAAAATTAGACAGCATGGCCTTTCTTTGTAGTTCTTACTAAATATGTTTCATATTTTTGCTGCAGAAATTATGATTGAGTGTTCTGACACTCAGAGAGAAGACTTGGCCACTGTCCAGGCACCAGCAGCCCATAATTATCTCCACCAGACACTTGGCTGCTGTTTCTATGGTGATCATATATGGTTTGGTTCCACAAGACCACAAGGGCTGTCTTCCTGCTCGTGTGTGCCTGTGTGTGTGTGTGCGTGTGTGTGTGTGTGTGTGTGTGTGGCTGCGCGCGGTACAGTTTAGACTTTGATTTCCGTCAAAGGGGACTTTGAAGTTGCATTTAAGATTTCCACTTTGTGGAATAAGGAGGAAGAGGAGCAGGAGGAGGAAGATGACCCATCAACAGCACTTACGTTTCATGTCTGGGGCCCATAGTGTATTGGTAAGGGGGGAGGGTTTGTTGAATATTAAAACTTTATTTATACTGCTTAATACATGGGAGCGAGAGGGGGAGTTAATGAAAGGAGGAAGTCTACAGAGAGCGGACAATAGAGGCTGTGATGCTATAATTGGAGCGACAGTGAGGAGCTGAGGGAGGTGACCAGGGCAGGGGCGGGGGGGGTACGGGGGGGGGGGGGGGGGGGGGGGGGGGGGGGGCTCTGTATCCAAGCGATGAGTCCTGTCAGGCAGGAGAAGACAAAGAGCCCACAGCTGGGACTGGGCCTGGGACGGGGGGGCTGAGGCTGTGAACATGGCGCTGGCCTGCTCCGCGTTGGCTCCAGAGTGATGGGCACGGGTACCGTGGGCCCGAAACACGCCGGAATGTTCTAAAGACTGCGTGCGCTGACAGAGGGATATTCAAATGATGCGGGGCCTGGGGAGGCCTCGTGGGGGGAGTGAGGGGGGGTGGTTATGGAGGGGGGGGGGGGGGGTACAGTGCGGCGACATGAAGGGCTGTATACCATTTGGAGCACATGCGTGCCGCTCTGCTCCGCAGATGCTAGCGTGCTAGCGTGCTAGCTGCTAGCGTGCTTCGTTCCCTTTCAGTCTTGCGCACGTTTGGTTGATTTCTGGTGCCGTTCTTTAATCCCGTTGCGATCCTGTCCGATCACGAACATGTGGCTGCGTCCGGGAAGCGCCCGTCGTCACGACTGCCTGATGTGACTGATTTTGACGCAGCAGAAATGAATAAGTAAAGCCGTGGGGGGGGGGGGGGGGGGGGTGGGTTTAAGGTTGAGTGAAACCTTGCTTCTCCTTTGTCCCCTTTTGTCACGCAACAGTCCTGACATCTTGCTCTGATAAACTGTCTAAAACTGCCCTTTGCCGAAAACGAATCCATGTCCCTGGCAGTCACAACAAATACAAATAATATAAACTATATAAAATTCTGTAGAAAACTATATAAATATAGACCGATAAATAATATTGGTGACTTTGATAGTAGCACGGTTCCCTGGGGAAGAAAAATCGGACCTCGGTAGCCGCTCCGCACGGCCGGAGGTGCGATTAGCCTGCTGAGTTAGCGCCCAGGGTCGGCTGCCAAAGTGAACTAACGGCCGTCCCACTGCTTCTCCAGCGCTGATGTCGAATCTCCGTAGCAGGTGTCTCACACGCTGACTCTGATCTCCGAACTCCGGCACTAAACGCACATTCGGGCCTAATCGTTTGTTATCGCGCATCGCTAACGACCAGCTCTCTCTCTCTCCCCCCCCCCCCCCCCCCCCCCCCCCCTCCACCCCTCCACCCCCCACCCCCCTTCTCTGGCTGTCCGTCATGTTCTGCAGCGTCCACGATCGCGGAAAACGGGAGGAAGACATGTCTGAAGCTGAAGGTTTTCGTCCGAACGTCAAGTAAGTCTCGTCCCGCAAAAAAAGTAACTCGGAAAAAAAAAAAAAAAAACGCATGGTTGGTTTCCTGTGCATTTTGGTAGAAAAATCTATGTACTTATATTTTGTTTTCTTTATTCTTAACATGTTTACAACAAAATAAAAAAAGCCTAAATACACTTGATAATGGTTGGTTAGCTGCAATGTACACTGTTGTTTTCATAGCTCATGACGCTTTGTTACTGTGAACTTCTGGCAGTTTGCTGCTGTGTCTTTGACTTGCGTAAAGACGGATTGCAACTTTTTTTTCTTTTCTTTTTTTTTTCCAGTGGTGTCATGAGCTTTTAGCGAGGGTTTTTCTTTTGAGGGGCGGGGTCACAAATGTCACTAACCTGTTTGGCTTATCGTCTCTATTTCTGTTTTAGACAGCTGTGTGAAAACTATAGGCGTTCACGATCGCGTTTTTGACGTTAACGACAAAGTAGACAATTCATTAGAACCAAGAGGTTAGTATGGCTTAGAAAATCTTCATTTAAAAAAAAAAAAATGTAACCAGTGCTGATGTTCTTGTTTATCCAACACAAACACACACACACACATACTCTCACAAACACACTTCCAATTGCACATGCAGATCCTCACAAACACACACACACACACTCACACACACACACACACTCACAAACAGACACACACTCCGAACCTGAAGATTCTCACGGCTAATATTACCTAGCCTTGAGGAGGACTTTCCAAGAAATGCACACACGCACTCACACACACACACCACACACACACACACACACATACACACTCACTCACTACACACACACACACACACACACTCACCCACACACACCCTTTCCTCCTTTTGCTTCGTGCCGCTCGGTTCTCTCCCCTCCTAGCATGGTAGCATGGCCATCATGTTAGAAAAGCTCGGCTTTGCTTTGGCTTTGGCTTTGGCTTTGGCTGCTGTCCCGCTGCGCTCATGTCAATCACGGTCATCGATCAAGCGTCTCCACCCCTCATCTCAACCATCGATATCAGAACCAGAAACGCGTTCACGCTACGCGCTACCATCAGTGCTGGGAGAACCAGCCTTAACACAAAAAAAGCCCCAAAATTGGGTGGGGCTGTTGTTGTGCGAGCCAATCATAGTGTTTCGGTATTAATGCCAGGGCTCGCTTGATTGGTTCAGTGTATGGTAGCTCCACCCACATTGGGGTGGGCAAATGAAGGAGCGTAACTCTCCAATCCCGAGTCGGCACGTAGCGTGATCGTTCAGACAACGGATGCATGTGAGCGCGTGCGGGAGCTACATCAGGCACCTGGTAATGCTTCGCCGCTTGCTTGAGACACCTGTTCAGTGACTCTCCTCCTGGCTGTGACTCATCCTCCTGGCTGTGACTCATCCTGGCTGTGACTGTCCTCCTGGCTGTGACTCATCCTGGCTGTGACTCATCCTCCTGGCTGTGACTCATCCTGGCTGTGACTCTCCTCCTGGCTGTGACTCACCCTGGCTGTGACTCATCCTGGCTGTGACTGTCCTCCTGGCTGTGACTCACCTCCTGGCTGTGACTTATCCTGGCTGTGACTCATCCTGGCTGTGACTCATCCTGGCTGTGACTCATCCTGGCTGTGACTCTCCTCCTGGCTGTGACTCACCCTGGCTGTGACTCATCCTGGCTGTGACTGTCCTCCTGGCTGTGACTCATCCTGGCTGTGACTCTCCCCTTGACTCTGACCCGCAGCCGGCTGCATGCCCCTAACCCCACTCACCGTGCGTGTGACTCCGGTCGCTGTGGAGCGTGTCTTCTGGATGATTCTGGTTGTTCTGTCTGCCCGAGCTCCCTACTGCTGCTGCTGCTGCAGGGAGAGAGAGAGAGAGGGGGGGTAAAAAAAAAAAAAAAAAAACCCCGATCGTTAAGCCTGTCACATTTACCAGCCGTTTCGAATGGATTTCAAACCTGGCCGTAGATTGTCTGGACAGATTGAGCTAATTCGGTTTAACAACTGAATCATTAAAGACGTGAGCAGTCCCCGTCAGATTAATAAACAGGCGGAAAATTATTTTTTTTTAAAAACCGTGAACGTTATTTTCCACGGCCGTTGCTGATTTATGGTCAAAAAAGGGGGGGGGGGGGTCGTTAAGATCTCTTTCATGTACGTTATCGTATTTTATGCGTATAAATGCATAAAAACAGTCAGTTAAAGTGAAGAGCCCAGGCTCAGTGGCCTGTTCGCTTCAGCGCTCTATCGTTCTTATGCAGTTTGTTATTATTAGGCCTGCCGTTTTGGCCACGCCTCCTTTTGTGTGAGGTCACTCAGGGCTTGGTGTATTTGGCACGCCCAGTACTGCGAGGGCTGGGGGGGTGGGGTAGAGGGGGAGGCCTGGTGTATTTGGCATGCCCAGTATTGCGAGGGGGGGTAGAGGGGGTAGAGGGGGAGGCCTGGTGTATTTGGCATGCCCAGTCATCTCTCCTCTGGGTCTGGCTGCTGCATGCCCGACTGCCTGCGCCTTATCGATGTGTAAGTGGGTGAGCACCCCCTCCATCTCTCAGGAGGGGGGGGCATTCGTCTTTAGCTCTATCTGTTTCGCACCTGTCTGTCCTACCCCCCTGGGGGCAACTTTTCTCCCAACGGGACAACCCCCCCCCTTTTCCTCCTCCCCGGGGGTACCTTCCTGCCACCTGATGCACATGGCGGCTAAACGGCGGATAACGGCGATCAGATTCTGCTCTGTACCGCCTGAGGTCCTCGAGCGTGTTTCAAGCACACAGCGTCGTCTTAGCCCAGATTAGATTTTTTTGACTTTTGGATTAGGATTAGGATTATGTAAAAATGAAAAATAAGGACTGCAGCTGCACCAAAAATTTTGATGCCAGTTTAAAAAAAAAAAAGAAACTTTAGGGTCATATAAATTAGGCATTCGTTGTGGCAAAATTTTTTTGAATATATACATTTTAAAATAATGATACATCCAAATGAGATCATTGCTTAATTTGGAGGGAGGGGATTTTGGAATGCGTTCTGATTGAAGTGATGATGCTTAACCATCAGCCTCTGTCAGCAACACAGGGAGTCTCGGTCCAGAGCGTGTGTGTGATGCTGTGACGTGATGTGCGTGTGTGTACCTGTATGTTGTGTGTGTGTGATATGTGTTTTTGTGTTTGTGTGTATGTGCGTGTGCCTGTGTGTGTGTGCATTGTATGTGTGTATGTGTGTGTGTATGTGTGTGTGTGTTTGTGTGTGTGTGTGTGTGTGTGTGGTTGGTGTGTGTGTGTGTGTGTGTGTGGTGTGTGTGTGTGTGTGTGTGTGTGTGTGTGTGTTGTGTGTATGTGTGTGTGTGTGTGTGTGTGTGTGTGTGTGTGTGTGTGTGTGTGTGTGTGTGTGTGTGTGTGTGTGTGTGTGTGTGTGTGTGTGTGTGTGTGTGTGTGTGTGTGTGTGTGTGTGTGTGTGTGTGTGTGCTGTAACTCCCTAACTTTGACTCTCTGTTCCTCCTCCAGACGACACGAGTCACGAATCGGCCGAGCCGTCCCGCGGCGACGGTAACTCTGCGGGCCCCCGGACAGCGGGGCCCCTGCTGGCCCCCATCCTCGCCTGCCTCGCCGCCCTGCTGGCCTTGTAGCGCCTTGCACCGCCCGCGGAAAAGAGCCTTCTGGGAGCTGCGGATACCCGCTGCGGGGGGGGGGGTCAGGGGTCAGGGGTCAGGGGTCAGGGTGGGATGTGGGGGGGGGGGGGGGGGGTGCGCCTGCTCTCGAAGGAACACTTTTTTTTTTGCGCGGATATTTAAGGTGATCTTTCTCGGTCCTGTGATCGGGGCCCGACGACGCCGGAGGCTAAAACACGGTTCCCGCTAAACTCTTCCACTGAGACGCCAAATCCTTTTTATTCTCAGTGATTCTTATTTTCCTGTGAGTTCACACCCCCCCCCCCCCCTCCTCTCCAGCCTTATCTACCTACTCATGCTCACATGCGCAGTCCTACACACACACACAACACACACACACACACACACACACACAAGCCTGGACCACCCTGTGTACTAGCGCCCCCATTAGGTCGAAATTTAGCTCAGAGACACCAGAGACCTGAATTTGCCCCTCCCCTGCCCCTCAGTGCATTTTGGTTCAGAAATTAAACTGTGTTAATGGAGAAGAACTATGTGAAGGGAGGGGCTTCTTGTGTACATGTGAGGGGATGGATGGCCAGATTAGGCTAATGACTAATGGTGACCAGCCAATCAGAGTGTGAGGGAGGCGGGCCAAAGACGTGGCTCTTTTCTGATAACTTAAAGTACTTATGGAAAGTCCCCCAATGGCTGCTGGGTAAGACTCTTCTTGCATGGTAGCTGTTTGGGGTGGGAAGGGGGGAGGGGAGTGGGGAGGGGGGGTAACAGGAAAAAGAAAATGATCAGATCAAGCATAAAGAACATAAAGAAAGAAATAATCTCTCTCTCGCTTTCCCCCCTCCTCCACTGGTGCATACTTTAGTGAGACTTGTAAAAAAAAAAAGAGATCAATATTTTTTAAGATTAATTAATGTGGAACAAATCAACCAGGCATGGTTGGGGGGGGGGGGGGGGGGGGAGGGGGTGGGGGAGGGGGGGGGGGGGGGGTGGGGGGGGGGGGGCGGGGGGGCGGGTGGGGGGGGGGGGGGGGGGGTGGGGTTGGGGGAGGGGGGGGGGGAAGGGGGAGGGGGGGGGGGGGGTGGGGTGGGGTGGGGTGGGGTTTGGGGGAGGAAGGGGGGGGGGGGGGGAAGTTGGATTTAATTTCTATTCGCTCTTTTGTGTGAGTCTTTATAAAATAGACTTAAAAAAAGACTGCATTCTAAAGTATTTTGTCAGGTGCAAAAAAAAAAAAAAAAAAAAAGGATCGGCGAATCTATTTTGCTATTCTCAGCCGTCACGCCTCCCCTCCTGGAGCCTCCGGTGGGGTTCGGTCAAGGAAACCTATAACCACGGCAACGGCGTTTCCAGGAAGTGTGTCTGCTCCACATTCTCAGACTCTCACGCTTTTTCAAAATTGCGTTAGAAAGTTGCCGACAGTAACGATCGTGTTACACCGGGAACATTCCCGTTCGGACTTTCCTTTTATTATTTTTCATTTCCATCCATTTGTTTGTGTTTTTTTTTTTTCCCCCCTCCCTAAAAAAAAATGTCAACCGTTTCTCAGAATGTTTTTTTCTGAGAAAGATCTTTGTTGGAGATAACTGAGTGATGCAGGGGACCAGATGAAGCATCGGGTTTAAACAGTAGTGTTTTTGTTGTGGCTTTCTCTGCTGCTGCTGCTTGTCCTCACAATTAAACAGTTTCTTTAAAGAGATATGCGCTTGTGTTTCACATAATTATTTCCGGGACGTCCGGTTGAGAGGGCGGTGCAGCGTTCTCGAGCGATGATGCTCGTTACCTTCAAAGTCGTTTTTTTATTTTTTTTTTCTCCCCCTAACCTTAACGCGACCTGCGAGGCATTCTCTCGTGTGCCGTTGCTATGGATACCGGGGCTCCACAGTCCTGTGGTAATCTACCCTGTATCACCTTTGAGGACAGGTACGGGTACGCTGTGTGTTCTGTGACTTTTGCAGGCTGTCTCCCCGTGAGCACAGCACAGCTCCGTCTAATTGACTGTGAGACAAACGCACTATTCTGACCGCGTCAATAAAACCCAGTTCCACGCATCTCGGCTGAGAACGGCACGAAGAAGAGGTGGCTTAGTTTTTTTTCTGGTGGAAAGTTACTTTAAAATCACACTGACACACAGTTGGCAGAGAAGTTAAAAAAAATAAAATAAATAAAATAAAATGAAATACAGAAATGGAAATAAGTATTTTGGTTGTCAGCAGGAGACCGGATGCCTGGTGCGGATCGGAGCTGTTGTTACAGGTTGCCGAGCGGAACCGGTTGTTGGAGGGTTCGAGGGGAGGGGGGTGAATGGCTGGGGGGGGGGGGGGGGGGGGGGGGGGGCGCCATCAGCCACTAGTGTTACTGGTTTAACCCTTTCAAGAGTAGGTTTTTATGGAATGTTTTATTTTTTATTTTTTTCAAAATTCTAAGTCAGTGTTCTAGAACTCCGTTGCTTTCAGTTACCGGTAGCGATTGTGACATCAGCATTTAGAATGTTCCGTTAAGGACATTCCGGTCACATATTTGTGATCTCAACACCTTAAAGGGTTAAGTGTCCCTGTAACGAGCCTCAGAGTGGCTGACCTGAGGACCCCGTGAGGGCTGTTGAAAGTTTCGTTCTGGAATCAAAAATAAGTTGAGCGTCTGAGAGGGGAGAGGGGGGTGAGGAGGGTGAGCGGGTGGTTCTCTGTGGAGATTTAAGGCCACAGTGACCTCGCTGTTACAGAGGACATTGCCCCTGTGAGTCGCATTGGTGGGTGGGCACTTTTCAGTTTCTAACAAACTTCACAAACACCTGTATAACGGGGATGAGCGCTTTGTTTTTTTTTTGTTTGTCTGTTTGAATTATTTTCCTCCGTTGTACTAGTGTGCCCAAAGCCTTATTTTATTTTATTTTGCTTACCTTAAAAAGTCACATTCAAAAATCCAGAAGTGCAGCGCCCCCTGTGGAGAGTTTGTATTTCCTGGGGCGACATCTCCATTGTTCATTTTTTTTTTTTTTGCTGTTGTTGTTCTGTTTATGGCAACAGTGCTATTACAAGATGACAGCTGCTCTCGGCTGTGTGGGACTGCGGGAGGAAGTTCGGATCTAGAACGGAGGCTTTAAGAACAGCTCGGCAAAAGTTGGGAAAAAGTGATGGTCTCTGCACGGGTGGTGATCTGCTGTTTCGGATAAAGAACGACAAGTTCTGGGGTTCAGAGTTTTTTTTTTCTTTTACCTTGTCATCACCGCTACCCTTATTGTTGTTATTATAATTATTGATATTATTACTATTATGATCATCGTCATTATTTGTACATGCTTCAAACAGGGAAATACGGATACACACATTTAATGGATACTATGTATCCTACCTAGTCTATAATATAACAGGTAGTGTTAGATTGATAGTACTTGGTTTTTGTATCTTTCTGGAGGCCGAAAAGAAAAAAAAACGTGACACTTCATTGTTAAAACTGTATTACTAGCGAAGAACCTCTTGTTGTAAATACTGTTTGATATTAAAGTATTCATTTGATTCTTATGTCTTTTATATAATAAAAAAGGAAGGTACAAGGTAGAATCTGTGGATGGTAACTTGGAGTTTGCTCATCTATACCGTCATCGTCAATGCTTAACGGAGATTGGCAAATCTCAGGACTGCGGCCTTCCCCTGGACAGCAGTGGACTTGTTAAAACGTGGAGCCAAAGGGGGTGGATTTGGGGGTGGGACTATTCCAGAATATGCTCCACCCAGTGAACCCCCCCCCCCCCCCCCCAGCCACCCACGCCTACCCCACATTCACTCGCCCCCTCTCCCCCCGCCACCATCACCTTTTTCGAGGGGTTTTTGGAAGGAAGGAAAGCACATGGACGTTTCTTTGGGTGTACTTACTTTTTTTGTGTGTGTGTCTTAAATGTTGATGGAACTGATGGAGGCAGGAGACGTACGGAAGCATGTTGACTCGTGAAGATTACCCCCCCCCCCCCCCCGGGACAGATCTGAGCGAAGGATTACCGCCACTTTCATGTTTGGCATGCGCATGGACACGATGCAGAATTAAAAGAAAAGAAGTATGTTGGTAATTTGGTAATGTTTTTTATTTTATTTTTTATTTTTTAATTTGAACAAATGTTCTCGTTTTTTTTAAAGGAACTGTGAGGTGTTTTGAATTTTCTTCACCACGTTGTGTGTCAGTATCAGAGAGAGCTGAAAAGGATTGCTGGGTTTACCTGTGACCTGCTGGGTTACCTGTCACCTGCCAGGTCACAAACAAAAATAATACATATTACCTGCTTCATTATTTTACATTTCTCTTGTGGGGAAGGGGCATCGGGAAGCGGTGCTGTTCGTATACATAACAGAGATGAACTCACTCCTAAACTCTACTTGTTGCAGAATGCAGTATATTTGCCTGTCTGTGTGTACCGTGTTTCTGTGAATGTGTTTGTGTGTACCTTAACGTGTGTGTGTGTGTATTTGTGTGTGTATGTGTGTATGTGTGTGTGCGTGTGTGTGTGTGTATGTGTGTGTGTGTGCGTGTGTGCTGTGTGTGTGTGTGTGTGTGTATCTGTGTATGTGCATGTGTGTGTGTGTGTGTGTGTATGTATCTGTGTATGTGTGTGTGTGTGTGTATATGTGTGTATATGTGTATGTATGTGTGTGTGCGTGTGTGTATGTGTGTGTGTGTGTGTGTGTGTGTGTGTGTGTGTGTGTGTGTGTGTGGTGTGTGTGTGTGTATGTGTGTGTATTTGTGTATGTGTGTGCATGTGTATCTGTGTATGTGTGTGTGTGTGTGTGTGTGTATCTGTGTATGTGTGTATGTGTGTGTGTGTGTGTGTGTGTGTGTGTGTGTGTGTGTGTGTGTGTGTGTGTGTGTGTGTGTGTGTGTGTGTGTGTGTGTATTTGTGTATGTGTGTGTGTGTGTGTGTGTGTGTGTGTGTGTGTGTGAGAGAGAGTCTCTCAGAGCCTCTTTGGCAGTGCTGAGTGTTTCCCAAGCCTGTCCCCTCCAGCTTTTCTGTCGCAAAACAAATCTGCTGAATAGACTGTCTGCCATTGTGTGAGCAGTGTTACTAGATGCTGGAGAGTCTAAGGTTACCCAGGAGGCCTAGCTCTGCCCCCCCCCCCCCCCCCCCCCAACCCCCCCCCCCACCCCCACCCCACACCGCCCCTTCTAGTCTGAACCGAGAGTCTCATTCTGTGCACAGAGACCTTATCAATCAATCAATGCGCCCCCTCACACCCACCCCCCCCCCCCCCCCACACCCCTAACCCACCCCCCCGTCTGTACTGAGAGTCTCTCATTCTGTGCACAGAGACCTTATCAATCAATCTACGTGCCCCCCCCAGCCAGCTTTCGCTTACTGGTGCCGCAGTGACCAGCTTTTTCAAGTATATAAACATTTAAAAAAAAAAAAAAAAATCCGAAAGGTCTGTATTTGTATATACACGTGTCTGAGCAACTATGAATAATGATAATAAAAAAATGGAAAACAACGAAACGTCGCTTTCTTTGTCTTTGGTAATTGTCGTCGCCGTTTTTTCTTTTTTTTATTCCTCTGTTATTATTTTATTGAGAGGCAGCTGGTGATTGTTCAAACAAATATGAACATTAGAATAAGACAGAATGGCTGGTGACGGCTGTTTGGAATGACAATGGTTCAGACTGATTGTCTTTATTAATTGTGTCATGCAAAGCCATTTATAATGTCTGCACTCACGGTACTGTGTGTATTATTATAGGTGAGTGGCAATTGTTCAAAGGAATGCAATTAGTGTGAGTTATAATCATTCAAAGAAACATTATGAAGTTTGAATTAAAGAGAATGGCCAGAATACATAGAGCCAGGCATACAGGCATATGTAAAGCAGAAATATTTAAATACACCGCTCCCCCCCCCCCCCCCCCCCCCCCCCCCCCATCAGCCCCCCATTTTTTAATCAATGTGGAAGCTGTATTTCAAATGGGTAAATGAATGAGCTATAGCTGTTTGGGTGGGGGTGATGTTCATATTTGTAAATCACTTTGCCGTCCAGTTAATCACAACTGTGCTAATTACGCTGTAAAATCGAGCCAGCGGACAAATAACGGATCAGCATGCTCAAGTAGTTATTCACCAGGGATAGCCGAACCGATGCACAAGGCGCACATTTTCAAATATTGTTAATATTATATTTTATTTAGGGGAGGAACGGCAGTGCAGGCCAGGCTCCTCCCCCTCCCATGCAGACGACCAATCATCACCGCTCGCCTCTGACGTGGGTCGGCCTTGCACTGGTTTACAGAACAGATTTTTTATAATTTTATTTTATTTTTTTATACTCTACTATACTATACCTGATGTTCAGCTGTGTGTTCTTAACACTGAAACTTACATCTTCCTGGCTTTTGAAGCCGAACGTTCCGTTTCTGTGTCTCATGAATATTCATGAGGGAGGCGTGGCGGAGTACAACGCCCATGGAGACAGATGTTCTGCCCTGCAACACATCTCTGGAAAATCTAATATCTGGGTCAGTCTGAGGAATCTGTGATTGTAGTCACCTGTGGAGATCGGGGCCTGATTCCGATTGGGCCTCTGGTATCCATGCCGATTCAGGAGTGGGGGGGGTGAGGGGCAGGTTTTGTGACCCTTGGGTTTGGTGGCCCTAAAGAATGTTGTTGTGGCCCCTAAGTGGTCAAACATAAATCACACCCACCACTTAAACTTGAATTGTGCAGCCCCGGGATGGTTGTGGACCTATATGACTGCATACCCAGCTGTGAAAGGATGGGGGTGGGGGGTGGATGTGGGGGGGGTGGGGTGGGGCGGGGCGGGACGGGACGGTGGTTAGACCTCATATGAGGGCCCCCGCTTGCCACTTGGTTGTAGGGTGTTGTGTGATAGTTTGTTGTGGTTGCAGGGTGTTGTGTGATACTGATTGCTTGTTGTGGTTGTGGGGTGTTGTGTGATACTGATATCTTGTTGTGGTTGTAGAGTGTTGTGTGATACTGATAGCTTGTTGTGGTTGTAGGGTGTTGTGTGATACTGATAGCTTGTTGTGGTTGTAGGGTGTTGTGTTATATCTTGTTGTAGTTGTAGGTTGTTGTGTGATACTGATAGCTTGTTGTGGTTGTAGGGTGTTGTGTGATACTGATAGCTTGTTGTGGTTGCAGGGTGTTGTGTTATATCTTGTTGTAGTTGTAGGTTGTTGTGTGATACTGATAGCTTGTTGTGGTTGTAGGGTGTTGTGTGATACTGATAGCTTGTTGTGGTTGTAGGGTGTTGTGTGATACCATCTGCTGGTCATATCTGCTCGAATGTGGCAGGGGAATTTTGGGCCCGTAGGGACCAGTAATCTTTCTGTTCCCTTCTCTGCATTAGTGGGGCATTTCTCTCTCTCTCCTTCTCTCTCCCTCTCTCTCTCTCCTCTCTCTCTCTCTCTCTCACTCTCTCTGTCTCCCTCCCTCTCTCTCTGTTGAGCCACGGCCTGTTGCTGCCCACACACGCTAACAGCAGCTAGCCAGCTCACACCGCCAAAATCCCGGGCCGCTGGCCAGGGGAACCCATCGCTCTTTCCCCCCCTTCCTCTAGGGGGCGCCGTCACTCTCTGTAGCGCTCGCTGCATGCGCCCCCATCGCACCGCCGAGCTCTCGAAATTACCCCGGCGGGGGGTTCTGCTGACCCCTCAGATCTGTCCGGGGTTTGCCACCCCGGGGGGGGTCAACCCATGCCTGTGCGGAATTATAAATTGCGCAAGGCATGCTGGGCAATCAGCAGAGGAACTCTGGGATAGGGGTACTGTGGCGGAGGCCAGCTTTTTACCCAGGAACCCCGTCGTGTGGCTCTCCACGGAGAGAGAGAGAGAGAGAGAGAGGGAGAGAGAGAGCGAAAGAATGGCGGTGTCATTTCTTTTTTAATTATCTGGGGGGGCTCACGTCCCGACCCCCGGCCCGCCCTAAATGACACGGCGGCGGGAGAGCGGCAGGAGCCGGGCGGCGGCGTTTACAGGGAGCCGCCGCGTGATGGACGCCCAGCCGTAATCGACTCCGCGGTTGCCAGGGCCGACGGAGCGAGACTCCGCCGAACGCGCCCGGCCGCGAGCGAGTCCCCTCCGCCCCCCCCCCCCCCCCACCCCCCCAAACGAAACGCCATTACGCCGCTGTAATGAAGACACCGTGGACGGGTCTCAGGCGGGGGGGGGGGGGGGGGGGTAATTGAGCTCCTCAGAAGGGTGCGAGGGGGGGCCCCGGCTCTGTCTCCCCTGGGTTTGTTTGGAGAGTTCGTTGTCATGAGAACAATCGCCTGAGTGACGGGGCTCTGAATGATGCAATCACGCGTCTCTCTCTCTGTCGCCCGTTAAAAAGGTCATAAATCACGCAATTACATCGCAGTCAAGTGAACACATATATATATATATATATATATACTGTTTTTAAAACTGTGATAAATAAATGTAAATGCCTCAGAGGCCGAGCACAGTCAGCTGACAAGCTCGCTGGCAGTGGGAAACAGAAAACAGATCGTTAAGCGCAGGTCTCTGAAATAAATATATACATTTAGATATAAATACAATCTCAGTCAAATGAGTAATTATTGCATTTTTGTAAGGTATGTACAGGAACGGGAGCTTTGGCATCAGTTCTGAAAGAGCCAGGGAAAGTCAAGGTCAGGTGAGATTCATGGCGAGGGTGACCTTTGACCCCTGGGGAGGGAGCCAGGACAGAAGCCGTCTCGTTGGGAGAATAACTTCACCTCGTTAGCATTAACGTTGTCGTTAGCATAAACAGCAAGGGGGGGGTGGACCTGGGAGAGGACAGAGACCCCCCCCCCCAAAAAACGCTCACAGGTGTCATCATGACAAACTGCCCAAAAAAGTCAAGTCCACACTCATGATGGGACCCCAGATAAGGACTACAAGCCCCCCCTTTTGCTGAGATGGGGAGAGGGGGCGTGGCTTTGAACATTGTTGCCAATGGAATGGGGGGGGTGCATGGGGTGCTGTGGTTCCCCCCCCCCTCCCCGATCCCCGTCCTCTCTGATCCGGAGCAGGCAGCCCCCCCCCCCCCCCCCCCCCCCCGTGTTTGAGGTACAGCTCTGTAAAGAGAGGAACCTGAGGGGCAGGTTTTGTCAGGAGAGGGTTGTCAGGACGCTCACCGCACTGCAAACATCATCCTTATTTCTTGTTTGAACAGCCTGAAGGGGAAGCCGTCGGTGAATAATGAAAATCCGACGGCACGCCTACCTGACAAAACGTTTGTTCAACAGCATCTCGCCGTAACGCGGAGGCGTGCTTCCCGGTTTTAGCGACTGAATTTCCTCCTTACGTCACCCAGAGATAAACCGTATTTAGACTCAAGGCGATATCATGTTATTCACTATTAAAGACAAATAAAATCCAGCATTAGAAATGAAGGGTTTTCTTAGGCATCTATGTAGTAACCCAGAACTATGGATCTCGTTCCTTGACTTTGAGTAGAGACATTTACGAGACCAGGAAGAGATGGTTTTATACTCCTATGATTATCAATGACAGCGACATTCAAACTCATGACATAAGGAACCACACGCAAGACTCCTTCATTTAAAAAAAAAAAAAAAAAAAAAGAGTTTTTTTGAACATCTCTTTAATAACCTCTTTGTGGTTTTGGGGAGCTCGGGCCTAAAAGTAATCGTGGAGTCACGGTTAAATAATCTTAGTTGTTATCAGAAATTGGTTTCCTGGCTTTGTTTTTCAAGGGCAGTTTTTGTTCTGCCGAGTTATTTTCAAAGACACTCTTTGCCGTCTTCATCGAGGTCATGAAAAATGGAGGTCAACCTCTACCCCCCCCCCCCCCCTCCCCACTGCAGTACCTGGCGTGTGTTAAATTAAGATTGCAATGACAAGGCGTGTTTAATTAATGCTACTTACCATGGCGCAGAATGAATGAGCCTCTCACCCGTGGCAGTTCCTGCTTTTTCAATTATTTTCAATCATTGTCTTTTTTTTTTTTTCCCCCCGAAAATCCGCCGCTCCCCTCCACTTCCTGCCGCCTCTGTCTTATTACTGACAAAGTGCTGAAGGAGCGGGAGAGAGAGAGGGAGAGAGGGAGAGAAAAGAGCTTTTTCGAAATATAAAGGTGTTACGCTCTCGCAGCCCCCCCCCCCCACCTGCGCCTGCTCGACAGTGCTTATCTAGCAGATGGGAACATGCATTTTAGGATACGGGACGAGTAATGTCTAAGTGATGAAGTGCCTGGTGTCAAGCGCTAGGCCGTGATGCCAATGCTAGCTCCAGTTAGACGGGGAGGTTCTGGAGACGCGGACACAGACGTGCACGCTCGCGAGCTGACGTACGCAGACAAGACGCGCGCGCTCACGCACACGCAAAAACACGCACGCTCACGATCGTGCACACGCACACAGACACACATACGCTCGCGCATACTGTAAGCCTATCCGGGGATACACACATACATGCGCACACACTTCCAAACCACATGCAAACCACACACACACAACCACAAAGGAGCATACACATGCAGAACACACCCACACAGATAAAGGCACATACACCCTTTATGAAAATAACCAATATGTCAATAACAATGGTATTTATATCCATGAAAAATTATTTTTTAGTGTCCTGACCAATCGTTTCTTTGAACGGTAAGTGATCGTAGACTGTCCTTCTCTTTTTGGCAGACCGACGTCCCGCCCCGCCCGCAGGCCCCCGCCCGAATCTCACGTCAGTGCGCAGTCAGCCTTCGGGGCGTTACGCACTTCGAGCTGGGCGCTGCGTCAAATCAAATTAAACCCAATAACGACACTCCTCAGTCCTTCAAAGCCGCTCGTTCGGAACAAAGGGCAAATTTCTGCATTCCGAGAATGCGCGGCGTAACCATGACGATCAAACAGCAGTAAACAGGGCGAGCCAATGGCCCGGCCTCGGCCGCCTCGTGAACTCTGGCTCACGCTGGCTCCCGATTGGACGGATTTAATATGTTAAAAGGGATTAACAAGGTGCAGCCTGGAAGCCGTTTCTCTGTTTTGTCAACAGCACCAAAGGGCACATGGGGAAATCCCCCCCCCCCCCCCACCTGCCCCCCCCCAAAAAAACGATTTCACAGCAGCATTAAAAAGCACTTTTAAAAGCAGTAGCTCTAACATTACAAAAAAATCAATACACGCAATAACTTGCCAAGACTTACTGTAGTTGTCGAGCGAGAGTCACCCCAGTTCAGTCAAGGCTATAAAGTGACAAGGTGATAACTACAGTCATTGTGTGCTGTCATTTTATTTTACCTTATTGAAAAAATATTTTATACCGTAGTCTTTGACTGCCTTACATACAGTATATTTTACCGCTTATGTATTTTTTCAGTATTGCACTGATGTTTCGATTTTAATTGTTTCAGTGTGAGATAAGCACCACAGATATGACATTCATTTCAGAATAAAGGCCTGGATTCAGTCAAAACTTGTCCTTGGACTCGGGAAGCGGATGCAAGTGGCGGGTTTTTGCTTGGCAAGCGCTGTGTACCCGTGTGTGGCGAGGAGCTGTGCTCTCTCCACGCCGTGCTGGTGCAGGGACGGGGGGGGGGGGGGGGGGGGGCAGGGAGGGGGGGGGGGGGGGCAGCACTAACGCTCGCATTTTTCTTACAAATAAAAGTCAGAGTTCAGGAAGAAGTGCTGACAGAATCCGGGCGGTGGCGGAACCAAAGGGCCGCCCCCCCCCACCCCCCCCCCCCCCCCCCCCACCCCGTCAGAGTGATGCCCTGGCGCTATCCGCTGTTAGCGCCCGGCCTCGCGGAGTCGCCTCGATTGACCCCCCCCCCCCCCCCCCCCCCCCCGGGCTCGACCTCTGCGTGACCTCCCGGGTCTCGGGTTTTAAGCCGCCCTGCAGTGTGGGAGGTCGGGAGGGGGGGGGGGTTTGGGGGGCTGTTGTGGGAGTTGGGGAGGGGGGAGGGGGGTTTGGTTTGTGGTGGTTGTTGGGGTGGGGGAGGGGGGAGGGGGGTTTGGGGGTGCTGTGGAGTGGGGCAGGAGGGGGTTTGGGGGGCTGGTGTGGTAGTTGGGGAGTGCTGTGGGGGGCAGGACTGGGCCTGGTAGAGTTGGCTCTGAGTGGCGTAAGTGTGTGATGGGTTTCAGGTTCTCCATTCACACACCGTGTGTGTGCGCTTACACTCCCAGAAGAGCGGACCCTGGCTCTCTGCAAATGAGGCCTCCCTGGCTTTCCGATCCCTTCACACGTTTTTCACAGTGTGGCACATAGGCTCTGAGGAGCCCGGCTTGCAGGGTTTCAGTCCCAGATGGGGCACAGCCATTGTGTCCCATGGCCCTTGAGCAAGGTGCTTCACAACGCTGTCAAAGTAAAGCTTCATAAACCCCAAATGGATGGAGCTCTCAGTGTCTCATTGAACCAATCAGTCAGACATACATACATAAGCAAATAAGCCTTCAGACTTATCTGGTTAACATGTTCTTAATAATAACAATAAGCATCATCATCATCATCATCATCATCATCATCATGTGTGATTCAAAAAGTGTCGTCCTCTGTGGAGAATGCCCATATTCTGTGTGGTGCTGTGGTGCTTTTTAATGATTCATGGATTTTCCTGATTTAAACAATGGTGTCTCACTATTGATGCATCATTATTCATGATACATCATCAGGCAAGTAAAGACACCCAATGAACCCTTGGATGTAATCTATATTGTACAGCAAAACAAATGAAAACCCCTTATGTAAATTTGATTGTGCAGCCAATGAGAGCCTGTATGCAAATGAGATTATTGTGTTACAACCGTGGGAGTGGGAGAAGCTGGAACTCAGTTTTTTTCTCTGGTGTTTTTGCAGAGCTGGCTGGCACAGACTTTGCGGGTACAAACGGCTGTGCCAATCAGATACTGAAGGAGTGTCAAAGAAAGATCGAATTCCATGCTGAAAGGGCTTCATATTTTTAAAAAAATTGTTGTTGAAATATTTGCACTGTTGCTTCTCTTTTTTAAATATATGTTCCACAGTTACTTAGCTTCAAATTACAGTCTGTGAATTTAAAGTAATATTTTCTCACCATGGAAAAAGGGGGGAAAAAAACCTTTCTTTTGCTGCGTCTCAGTTAAATGATCCAAATGAATAAAATACGCTCTGATCTATTGGCTACGTTTCAGTCCAGCTGCAGAAGAAGCTTTTCTCTAGATTTACCCGCTGAGTCTTGAAACAACACTAAAATCCTCTCTGCCTTGGACCACATGGAGCGGATTCTGTTTTCGTTTTTTTTCCCCTTCACGAATCACCTCAATAATGAACAACTCCGAAAGACAGAGGAGTCCTATGGTAGCGAAAAGTGAGCACGGTAAAAGCGTATATTCTCATACAAATGGACCTTTTATCCATAGCCCCCATAGCACATAGTTAAAGAGGACAAAGCTTTCTGATTGGCCCCTCATGTGTTAGCGATTGATATAGTTGCATAACAGCTCCACCCATTTAAGTTTAAGCCCCACCCTCCAAATATTAGCGGCTAGCCTGAATTTCGTTCAGCACGTATTCATAAATATATCACACGCAATCTGCATAAATCAGCACAGGTAAAGCCAATGGATAATGGCGATAAACAAACCGGACATTTTGCGATGCTGCCAAACATCGAATTTATGTACTTTTTTACATCCCCCGTTTTCAAAATATATTGCAGCCGTTACAAGTGAGTGACCAATTCATTATTTCACACTTAGGGAATCCATCTTAAGCTTGTGTGTGTCATACTCAGTGAGGTGTGGTGATTAAGTACTTTAGCTGGTAATGCCGAGGTCACTGAAGGGGCGCTGACTTTGTACCTTTCAGCAAAAGGTGCTTAACCTGAATCACATCAGTGAATAACCGGCTTGTATGGAGTGTATGCGAAAATGTAATCCCTCAGTGAGTTGTTTACAGAGAAAAAACAAAAACGGTCAGCCACCTGGACGGATGAATGCACCGGGCTGCTCGATGGCGGAGAGGAGGTTCTTCCGTGCGTGGAGACGGAGGGCGGTCCGAAACTCTTCCCCCCGGACCGCCAAACGCCGCCATTTCACATCCGCGGGCGAGAGTGATGAATGTGATTCCGAGGGGAAAGGAGATGAAAATTTTTTTGAATGTGATTAAACAATATGGCCGACAAGGATGGGCTTGCCTCCCGGCGAAAGGGAAAGAGAGGGAGACAGAGAGACAGAGACGGAGAGGGAGAAAGAGAGAGAGAGAGAGAGAGAGAGAGACAGAGACGGAGAGGAAGAAGGAGAGAGGGAGACAGTGAGGGAGAGAATCCGATTACTTCTTACGAAGCACCTCCGGGGGGGAAGAGGGCCACACCCAGGGCTCGGAAATTTCCACGGGCACTTTGCGCCAGCCGGATGTCAGCTAAAGGGCATCGCAATCCGTTAAAAATCCACGAAGGACCAGCGGAAGGTTTACTTTCATCTTTCATTGTCCCCCCCCCCCCACCCCCCCCCCCCCCCCCCCCCAATTTTTTTTTTTTTTACAAATTTGACCCAGTTTGATTTATGCGTTTAATATTTCAACCCGGCGAAAAAAACTGTGGAACTCTGGTTTCCGTAACGACGTACTGTAGGGTTATGAAATGCTGACCCCCCCCCCCCCCCCCCCCCCCACCCCACCCACCCCTTCTGATTCATTTTCATCCTCGGATTTAATTAGTTTGTTTTATAATGCAATGATCCATCAATATTGAAGCAGATGAAATGCACGGGGTTCGGGCAGGCGAGGGGAAACCTCTGGCTGCAGGACGTGTTTTACAGTAGACTTCCTGCCCGGTGAATAATTCACGAGGCCCAGCCATAGCTTTAATCTCATTCTTAATTTGATTGTTAAAGGCATTTTTACCCTAACTGTATTTCAACTGGCTCTTGTTTTTTTTTTTTTTTTTTACCTTTCCTTTCAAATTCCAATTTAGGAATGACCTCTGAGGGATTATTGATGTACATAATAACAAAATAATTAAAACAGAGAGGGGAGGTGGGGCGGGGGGGGGAGGGGGGGGGGGCAAACCCGGTTGGATATTCCATTATTTCCCCATAACTAAATTTTCAGCTTTTAAACGCGCGCAGAGGAAGAAAGGCTCTGAATTCATTACCTCGCCGACGTTCCTCTATAATGACGAAAGAGAAAAGAAGGTCAGAGGAATATCATTCCTGACGCCATGTCTCGTGTGACCCACCTCACCTGCTGTAAGAGAGTGAGGGGGCTCTGGAACAGGGGGGTAGACGTTCGGAAATAAAAAGACAGCCCCCTTGTGAAACACTGATTCGGGTTTGGTCCCGGGCGGTAAGCGCTAACAGCGTTTCTGCAGAACAGAGGCGGTCACAGAACCGAAGCTCGGACCGCTTCGCTCTGATCTCCCGCCTCTGCCGTGGTTCTGTGGAGTTCTAGTCGGGTCGGCTCAGCACATCGCTGACGACGACGTTTAAGCTGCTCCCGTGTGTGTGTGTGTGTGTGTGTGATGGAAAGTTCTGGATGTGATGGAGAGAGGTGTGTTACACGGTGGTCATGCGGGATTTTATGTCTTTTAATTTTTTTTAAATCCTATTTTTTTTTCAATTTCTCTTACAGTTTGGAAAGTTCAGTTATAATTGTATTTCTAAGCCTATTGTAGCATCTTCTGTAAATTATTTTTCTATCTCTCATGCTCTCTCTCCCTTCTCTTTCCCTCCCTCTCTCACCCTCTCTTTTGCCCCCTCTCTCTCCCTTCTCTTTCCCTCTCTCTTTCCCCCTTCTCTTTCCCTCCCTCTCTCACCCTGTCTTTTACATTTTACAATTTATTCATTTGGCAGATGCTTTTAGCCAAAGCGACTCACAGAAGTGCATTTAACATAGTGAGCACAAACGCCACTATAGTCAGAAATACCCAAATGTGCAATCACATAAGTGCTGCCATCAAGGTGCATTACTCAAGACCTGTGAAATAAAGGAAGAAAAGTGTTCGTTTAAAAAAAAAAAAATAGAAACGCTGAAGTATTGTGTAAAAGGTGTTGTTTTAAGATGTTTTCAGTGAAAAGCCAGCGAATGCACCTCCCTGATTGACCCTGACTTCCTCCCTCCCCCTTTCTCCTTTCTTTCTTTATCCCTCCCTCCTTCCATCTCTCCTCTCCCCCCCCCCCCCCCCCCCTCGCTAGGGTGGGGGAGCACTGTCTGTTTTGTGATTGCTCTGAAACAGTACGGCAGCCGTTTGGTAAATGTGGAAGGCTAAACTATGTATTTTTTTTCTGTTGACGATGGTTTTTTGTTTGCTGGGTGTGGTCTTTTCTTTAGGGGATATGTGTTGGAGCCATTTTTCTGCAGTGGTGCAGGGAGGTTCTGGTACTCCATGGAGCCGGTACTGCACGTCGTGTGTTGGGCTGAGTGTTGGGTTGAGTTCTCTGTGTTGGGTTGAGTGCTGTGTGTTGAGTTGAGCATTGTGCGTTGGGTTGAGTGCTGTGTTTTGGGTTGAGTGGTTTGTTGGATTTTAGGCTTTATTTTATTTTTTATTTTAGCTGTTAATGGGTGGCTTTGAGGTGACAGGGTAAGAGAAAGTGTTGGCATTTATGTGTTGGAGGTAGGGAAGTCTTTTTGGAATATAAAAAATCTCTCAGTACCGACACGAGCAGCTGTCAGAAACTGAACGTGGTCACATGTTCTTTCCTGTGGAGTGGAAGAGTGGATGGGGGAGAGAGAGAAAGAGCGAAGGAGAGAGAAAGAGAAGAGAGTCAGGGTTCCCTCCAGGTGAGAAGCAGCAGGTGTCTGAGCTTTTTATTATTTCCTCTTTTTTCTTTTTTTGTTTAAACGCCGGTCTGAAAGCTCCAGAGACCGGCGGAAATGGACCCCCCCCCCCGCCCCCGCCCCCCCCCCCCCCCCTCCAGCCGCCCCCGCCCCCCACCAAGTTTCGCTGAGTCCTCACTGAGTCCCAGCGCTGCGTGGTTCACAGGAAGTAAAGCTCAGTCATGCCCCCCCCCCCCCTCGCTTCCTGCCCCAGAACGTCCTGGGTGTTAAGCAAACTGACGAGGACGCAGAGAGAGAGAGAGAGAGAGAGAGAGAGAGGGATAGACAGAGAGATACAGACAGAGAGAGAGATACAGAGTGAGCGAGACAGGAAGGAGAGAAAGAGATTGTGATTTAAAAACCACCTTTAATAGCACAACTCAGGCGTGAGAAACCGCCGATCACATGTCACATGTCCTCAGATAAAACCTGTCCTGAAATGCACACAATACAAGCTTCGGACGGCGCCATCAGTCCCCCACTCCAGCTCAACAGATGAGAGACTGAGAGCTCAGAGATGGAGACAGAGAACAAGAGAGAGCTGAGAGACGGAGAGAGAGAATGAGAATGAGAGAGAGAGAGAAAAAGAGAGAGAATGAGAGAGAGAGAGAGAGAGAGAGAGAGAGAGAGAGAGAGAGAGAGAGATTGAGATTTAAAAACCCCTTTTATTGGGACATTGTTCAACCACAGAAATTACTGTACTTCAAAATAAAAATAATAGACAAGCAACATAAAGAGAAAAACTCTCAAAAAACTAACCACAGGCAGAAAAGAGAGAATAGAGAGAGAGAGAGAGAGAGAGAGAGAGATAACAGGAGAGACAGCCTGACTGGGGAGACTTCAAATGA
>CM045892.1:44253567-44273567 GCA_025169545.1 Anguilla japonica | reverse complement strand
TACCTGCAGCAGGTGGGGGTTAGGTAAGTAAAGTGGTGATTGCGAGTGGGCCAGGTCTTCCCATCCACCGTGCTCTCGAACCCGAGGTCAGAGCAACAAATGCACCCCCCCCCCCCCCCCCCCCCCCCCCCCCCCCCCCCCCCCCCCCCCCAGAGATTCAATCCCCAGGAGAGGCTCTCAATGATGCAGTGCAATCGTGGCAATGCTTACTAACTGGTTCAGCTAGCAGGAAAAGTCCCCTGCAGCCTCCCACCACCACCAGAAACACCTACATCCCAAACTGAACATTAATGACAAGGAAACGTTTTTTGAAAGCCCCACATCACTGAGGGATTCATATTCGCATATTCGTTCTGGTCTTAGTTAGCAGGGATTTCTCTCTCCTGCTGAGCCCTGATAATTGATAACATCTCGGGAGACGGAAAGGCAAAAACAAAACTCTCTGCCTCATTCAAGATTCCAAAAAGTGCTTGAAAAAAAACAGTCTCCGATTTTTTTGTTTTTTTTTCCCCCCCCCCCCTTCCCCCCCCCCCGGGCAATTCAGCTTCACGTTTTCTGCTCGGGTGAGTTTGTGCAGTATCTTTGATAATCCTGGAATGTGGAGGGACTCAATCTGCCAAGTAAAAGAGAACTTTAGATGGGACTGTGATTCAGAGTCAGTAGCGCTGGTAGCAGCACCGTACAAATCAACTGGTAAATCGTATTAAATCTTAGTAAATCTTATTAAATCTTATACATCCTCTGCTAAAACAGAGCAGCTGTTAATACTAAATATATGCTGCTAAATCCAATTAAATCTTTTAGGTTTTGAACTAGAATATTATTGAAGGAAATGGCATGATTATTCAAAGGGGAACAAGTACTTAGTTTCTGAATATTCACCTAATTTTTCAGTTCACTAAGAGCTTGTTTAATCTACTCTGTTACCTCTTACCCTCGGGGTTAATATAAATTCCATTTGTGCTCTCGACAATTAAGAAAACGGAACTGAAATTTCCATCGCACAACACACGCACACACACACACACCAACACTATACCCTTGTGCCACGCTAACTAGCTTTCCATTCAGCCATAATTGTTAAAGCCAATTTAAACCCAACAAGCGAGAGAAAATTCACGTTTATTCTTTTCTTCTTTTTTTTTTTTTCCATACGGCCACACCACCAATCCTGCTTCTGAAACGAGTGCGCACTTCTGTTCCAATCGGGCTGCTTTTCCCAGGGAAAGCCGACACCTCATCCACGGGGGGCGGACTCGCGCCGCTCGGCCTGCTGAGGTATTCAAAATGGCTCCATTTGAAACCCTGGCTCTGGTCTGCGTAGCGGGATCGCGGCACGCGCTCGCGGGAGCCAGGAGTGAACCGGCAGGAACTTCCTGTTTTCGGTTCGTGTTCCGCGGGACGGGTCTCGAGCTCTTTTGGACGCGGTGCAGCTGCGATGCACTGTTCTTGGATGAGTTACATATTCAAAAAAAAAATTAATAATAATAAAAAAAACTAAGTTATATGTCTGGAGTTTAAACCTGAGGTTGTAACAACATGTGGATCCAGTTTTATGATTTCAGAGATGATTGATTCTTTAATATATTAAAAAAAAGAACTGAAATCTGTAATTAGGTGTCTGGTGGAATTATTTATCCACAAGCCAAAGTGAAATTGTTATTTTATTTTAAGAGGAGCAGGCCCAAAAAATGTAATAACACAGACACTTTACAATAATGACTTTGCTGACATACCTTCATTCTTGTCTACACAAGGTAAAACAACCTCTAACCTTGAACAAAATTAACCAAACATTCTGCCCTTTCCATAATCGCATTCATTATTAACGGGACCGGACCAAATAGCGTATTAGCTCTGACACTTCGCGATAATGAAAGCTTTGCACGTCTACCTTAAAGCTCATCTTGCAAATGGCAAAATAACCCCTAACCCCACGAAAATCAGACAGGAATTCCGCCATTCAATCTTATTTGCATGAATCTGACGTGGTGTGCAAGGTTACTGGATGCTTAGGCATTCTGCGCTCAACCACCAAAGAATGTCTGTGATGTATTGGAGAGATGTGGACGTAGTAATTGGTATAACCCCTCAAAGTAAGGGTGGAATGTGACCTTCCCTCTGAGTTATAACTCCTTTATTTCAACTAAATGTGTCTGCATTCTTTTTTTTTTCTTTTTGGACTGTTTTTTAAAAATAGTTTCAGTTATGAATTGAGCTGCAGTGACAGTATGGTGGGAACAGATATTGCTCGAACCATTTGTATGTGAGAATGCTACAACACCAAGCATCATTCTCACCTTGGACAATTAAAAAAAAAACAAAAAAAAACTGCCTTGTCCTATAGCTCACGCATGAGGTCATATATGAGGTCATAGATACTTCCACAGTGGCGTCCTTAGATGATGATGATGACGATGATGATGATGATGATGATGATGATGATGATGATGATGATTTTTAATTTTTGGCATCTCAAATCCCCCCCAAATTGTTGTTGTAGTAGTAGTAGTAAATGGCTAGTATTTGCAGCAGCAGTAGTTGAGTATTAATATTAATATTAGTTTTTTAATGATAGTTCTTTGTGGGGAATGGCAGGAAGAAAAATATAGGTGGAAAAGAGCATGATCTTTTTGTTTAAAGGTTCATTAACTCCTTGCTGTGAGCAGTGTGGCGGGTGTAGGTGGCTAATTGGCTGCCTGCAGGGACAGGTTTATTGCAATTTCATGCGCATATGATTCAATGCTTTATTCCGCATGTTCACACTCTCCGTCCCTCCATGCTGGCTCAGAATTTTATATATATTTCACTAAACCAATTTGCTAAATGAATAAAGAGTTTTGCCAAAAGTGTGAAGGATGATCTGTTTCACAAAATGACTTGGGTGGAAAGTACATGATGCGGGTGGTATATCACAGTCACTGTCGGGCGTAATGGCGGTAACACTACCCAGAATCCTTTAGGGTCCCAGGGGAATCCTTGCTCTTCCACAGTCCCGGTTAAAACTCAAGTTCAGAGGGGGCCTGCCCAGGTCCTGGGGAGCCGTAGGTGTCTGCTGGTTTTTGTTGTTACTTGGCACGTCATTGATCAATTAAAGTAGTTGATTACACAGTTTGCTCACCTCACCTGGTGTCTTGAGTCTGAAGTGGTTGTGGTATTTAAGGTGATTCCTTGCGTTACCGTTGCCCTAGTAACTCTACTGGTATCTACTGGTGTCACAAGAAATGGCACACGTGTATATTTGTGTGACGTTTGTCCTGCACAAAGCATTCAGACGCAAATATGTACCCGCACAATAATGCTTCTGCCAATTAGCAGCACCGCTAATTATTCTCGTGTAGAATTTAATCTATTTGCAGTTTTTTTTTCTCTGTCTTTTCGCCCACTTAATTATCTGTGGTTGCCAGTGGGTGTTTTGGCTAATTGGAGAGTTCTGTTTAAGATCCACTGTTGGCTCGGTTTCAGGCCTTGTCCTTAAAAGTGTTCAAACTCCAACGCTTCAGAGTAAAACTGTGTGTTTCAGATGAGGAAAGACCTGCATCCCTTCCCCTCCTGGGTAAGTCAGAGTGATGGACAGCTTTGACTTTAAATCTTCGTCTTCCTCTGTGGTCCTTGGACCTTGGAGGACTCATCCACAGACCCCTGACGCATCATTACTGTGTGATAAGTGTGTTGGGGGCCAAAGACCTTGGCCAGTGACAAGTACTGTATACAGTATGTCCGCTTTCCGGCTGTGAAGTGAGGTAGGTAGCACAGAAATATAAAAATATAAATGTTTATCCTAAACGTACAAATGTTTACAGTTATGTTAACAGCACGTGCCATCATGCATGAATGGATTTTCCCATTGCTCAAAAAAAACGAGAGAGGAAGACACAGATTTAGAGTAACAGAAAAAGAAATGAATTATTCATTGCAATCAAAGATTTTTCAGGCCAACTGTAAGAAAACGTTTCTGACTTATTTATGTACAGGCAAAACAAATATGATGCTAATTAGGGTAGATCAAACAACTGATTAGCTCTGACACATCATGTTATTTAATGAGATTACTGCCCCGCCCAGACTTTATCATCACATGATCTCAGACAGCCAATGAGGTCCCAGAAGACTTGGAAGAAGAGGCTTGCCAAGCTTTTGGGAGAGAGTTAATTTCACTACGACAATGGTGTGATTCAATTTAGGCGAGAAAAACGTTTCTCCCGAAGCGCTTGCCATTCGTTTGAAATTTATTTACTGATTGAGAGCACAATGCGCAGATCCCCCAGTTGTGCCTTATTGAGACAAGCTCTTTAAACCGCACCCCATTGCCGCCGATTTGCTCGTTCGTTCTTAATTTCCCCGATGTGTTCACAGTGAGATTAAATCTAGATGGTTGTTGAAAGCACGCTTTTAATACTGACTCCGCGCGAGCAAAGAAACAGCGCTTTTTATTTTATTTACAAAGGCGCTTCTCATTGTCTGTTCCTTCATATTCCTGTTAGGAGGGCTGTTTCTTCCAATTAGAACCGTGGAGTCACAGGCGGTATGGATCACCTCTTAAAACAGCGGAGCTACCACTTCAGCTGAGGCAGAGAATACCCAGAATGCACCTGGAGGTTTAGTGATTTATTGAGTAACGGTATCTGATTCCTGGCCGCCTTGTTCGAGGCTCTGATTGCCAGTATGCTGATCTAAGCACAGACAAAAAACCCGTCCTCCAGGTATTTGGTTAAGCTTCGTCTATTAGAACTTTTGTTTCTCCCCCTCTGCAGATCACACCAAGAGGACGTGTACAGCTGCACCGAATTCAGCAAACAAAACGAAAAAATAACTTTTATTAATATTCAAAAAAACACAACTCAGCTTAGCTGTCATAAGTACCCCAAAAATACATAAATATAATTTTTTTTTAGACTGCAAATAAGTCAGCATTTATTTTGAGGTCCAAGCAAACCTCTGGGTTATTTCTTGGACCTCTAAAACAAAGTTAAGACATTGTTAATGAACTCTGTGAGAAAATTGATGAATGGGCAAATTCAACACAAAAAAACAGTTTCTTAAATTTGCACGGGAAGTGATTAATGTATTTCAAAGAGACCCGGCTGACAGTGCTATGAGGCAGCCAATGTTAAGGCCATTTATTTAAGGTAATATTATTTCATCACTAATATTCTTTGCAGAAGACTTTTACCTAGGGTTGCTTAGATGCCCCAAACACATATTATTATATGCGTTTACACAAACATATATAAACATGCTTTTTATATAGCCTTATTATGCACATGCACTTATACATTTATACATTTGCAGAATATATAATCTATTTCATTAGCTCTTATTATTTTATCTTATTTTATTACTTACGGATAAAGTACAGTGGCTAAATTGACAGAATCTGTTTGACTGGAGTACCAGCGGTGTGACAGTTTGAATTTGAACCCTTTTGCCCATCTGTGACCCTGGGTCACAGTGCCACACTGACACCTGTTGATTGTGAGAGCCGAGTGCCAGGATGAGAGGGCTCCACGGGGCTTTCCACAGGGAACGGCAAACACCGCGAAAACGCTGTGTGCAGCAGGACCGGGGAGAGATCCAAGGTGTGGTTATTCTCACCGTCAGACTCAGAGCCTGGAGTCCGTATGGATTAGGGTCCTAAACGTTGGAACCCATAAAGCCAGGAGCCAGAGAGGAGGGGGAGTGGGGGTGGGAGGGCTGGGGAGAATGGGGGGGGGGGGGGGCGGCCGTAGTCTTGACAACGGCGGTGGAGGCCGGCGGTCTGTGCGGCCGTAGCAGGGGGGCGAACCTCGCCGAGCAGAAGTATAGGGGGGGGGGAGGCATGGAAAAAGCGGCGCTTAGAAACAAATGCACCTGTCAGAACGGCATAACGCCCGGAGCAAGACATGGTCCTGTGGGAGGCCTGAGCCTCTAAAACACGCTACGCTAGGAGCCGCGCTTAAGAGCAGCGCTGTGACACAGAGCCTCGCTTAAGAGCAGCGCTGTGACACAGAGCCACGCCTAAGAGCAGCGCTGTGACACAGAGCCTTGCTTAAGAGCAGCGCTGTGACACAGAGCCACGCGCTCCGCTCATCACCGCAAGAAGACCGGTTTAACGGGGGGGCTTCTGCATTCGGGGAAAAACCGAAAATGTGTCACGCAGAAGCGTAAAACGCGGATAACGACGTAGCGTTTAGCCTTGGCCTTCGACTCCACCTTCAGCGGTACTGCTAAACGTGTACAGCAGGATCTGCCTTTACCCACAATGCACCGGGGCTAATTACCATGAAACCTAAGCTGGTCAGACAACACCTGGGCTAATCACCACACACCTGAGCAACCGAATTCCGTCCAATCGCACAGAGAAAGAATTTGACGAAAATAGATAGTTTTCTTTGCAAACTGTCAGCGATAATTTAAAGCTGTGCCACCGTGTCCTGCCCCCCCCAGCCTTGTGGGGCTGATCAATGTCATCATTAGAAAACAGCTTGCTAAGAAGAACTGTGTTTTTTTGGGGGGGCAGATTTAACCTCTCCAGGCATTTCCAAAACACACAGGGTCCCAGCAATCAGGAGTCAAACAGCTGCAGAGATGGACAAAAGCTGCAATTAAATAACCCAGCTGGAACCTGATTCACATGCTGGTTTTAGTTGTGTTTTTTTTTGGGAGGGGTGGGGGGTTGGGGGCGGGGGGGGGGCTCAGCCCAGCTGAGAGGCTTGGAGGGGTTTGAGGTGGAGGGTAGGGGGGTCAGGGGGGGGTCTTAAAACTAATGCGAGATAAAAGCCAAATGCATCGCGGTTATGTTACGCTGAGCTCACCGAAGCACGCAACAGTTGGGGGGGGGCAAGGGGGCGGGGGGGGGGGGGGGGGGGGGGGGGGGGGGGGGGGGGGGGGGGGGGGGGGATTGCTCGGTACAGGGCGAAGAAGATTACCGCGAAAGCTCTGTATTTATGTGCTTTAGAAGGGAACAACTGAACTTCAAGGCTTTGATCAAGTGAACAAATAATAGCAGGGCGAGTCCTCAGCCATGCAAAAAAAAAGAAGAAGAAGAAGAAGAAGAAAACCAGAAGGGGGGGGGGGGGGGGGGAATGCAGGAGCTTGTGTCTAAAGCAGATTAAAGAGCCTCCATCTTTTTTTTTTTCTCCAGATTTTTGTTGATTTTTTTTTCAGGGGGCTTTCTATCCCCCTTCTCCGTGATGAACCGCCGCAGATAAATCCAGCAAAACGGCTCTTAAAGCCGACCGGAGGGGTCAGGGGTGCCCCACACTCTTACTCTAATTGATTCCAAACAGCCACAAAACATTTTTTATACCCAGAAACGGCCTTCTTTTTTTTTTTTATCGGGGAGCCACCTGAGCCCGGTTCTGCTGGAAAAGAATGTGGTCTGGCTCCTTTTAAGGAGGTGTCACTTGTGGGCTTTTTTTAAAAACTTTTTTTCGTTGTGTGCGTCAAGGCCGGGGAATTTGCAACGCGCCTCGCCCCCGGAGAAACGCGAGTGTCGCGATTCGCTGCCCTGCGGGGTCATCGCTCTCATTAATTTGCACAGAAGTCAAACGTAAGAGATTTAAATTATTGAGCGGGGCTGTCGGTTGCTGCGGTGTGGATTGTGGCAGCCTGTGTTATTGTATGTTTACAAATAGGGTTGATAGTTCTGCTCAGATGGCGCTACACAGAGCTGTAAGTGTTAAAAACCCTGTGAGACAGACAGTGTGTTCCTCCCTGTCTCTCGCAGTTAGCACAACATGTCGGTCTCTGTCTCTCTGTTAGGGCACAATATGTCCATCCCTGTCTCTCTCTGCTAGCATAATAATGTCCGTCCCCCTCACACTCTCTGTGTGTACGTATCCCGTAACAGGTTGCTTTACAACCCTTATTATTTAACACAGGCAGGACTTCCTGTTTGTGTTAATGATGTGCTTGTATGGGATTAGCAGTGCCCTTAGTGAAAAGGTGATACAAGAGGTACTAAATGACCCCCCCACCCCCACCCCCACCCTCCATCTGTATCCAAGGCGATGTTTGCTATGGCGACCGTCTCCTGGCTGCTCAGAGCCTGCAGCTGATCCCGCCCAGCGGGCTGAGGATGTGGCTTCGGGCTTCATTCCCACAATGCCTTGCAGCCCTTCTGCCAAAAAGATATCGTAACTGTCACCAGATAATCAGATCCTGCCTTCTTTCCATCCTCTTCCTCATCCTATCCAACCTGCTTCTTAACTTCAGTAGCGTCCAGTCAGCTACAGGTATATAGTGAAATGTTTTGCAACCAAATAACATAAACAATGAAATGTGTTTGAAGTCATTGAAAAATGTAAAAAAAAAACCCATCAAAATGCAAAAGGTTATAGTGTTACTTTTATAGTCTTATCTATACTCTAAACCCTAACCCTAACACTAAATGTTTCATCATGTCTTAAAACAAATTTTTATTTCCTCATTTAATGAAATGTAATGATGTCTCATCCATCCAAATGGCAAAACTACTTTTATGTTTTTGCACATGCACATAAGGCTTTTCTGTTTTTTGTGGTTTATTTCTTCCTAATAATCAAATGCATATGAAGATTATAGATTTTCCTTTTGTCCATCTTTTTGGATAAAAGTCCAATACATTTTTATGTTTGTTTTTATGCATGTTTCTGCCTCAGTCTTGTATTAAATTTAACAATGCTCGCGTTGGGATGACTCCTACGACCACATGTTGTAATTTTAAAATGTGCTTGTGTAACTAGTTAAGTTGGCTTATACAACATTAAGTTGAGTCATAAAACATTAGTTTACTTGATATTTAACATTCACACACACACGGTAAATGTTTTGTTTTTCAGTTTCAGGTTGTGTTTTTACATCTCTGCGCAGCGGCTCGGTGACATCACCAGACTCACGACAGGAGACCTAAGACCAGCAGACAGGCATTCTGTGAAGGTTTTGGTCCAACATCTCCCAAAGCTTCCAGAGTTTTTCAGGTCAAAGCAGTTTGACAGGACTGAACACGTGAATCTCATCGCAGACAGCCTGGGCGGGGGTGTACTGTAAGTTTTAATGTGGGGGCATTTCTTTCCCATTGGGAGGGATGTCTTCCAAGATGAGAATCTCCGTGTTCTCCCTGTTTTATTATTTTACTGTTTAATCACAGTTTTTTAAATTATTTTATTCTGTATTCTTTTATTTATATTGTTGTATATTACATTTACATCATTGCCTTACTGTTATTATTATTATTATTATTATTATTATTATTATTATTAATATTATTATTATTATTATTATTATTATTATTATTATTATTATTATTATTATTATCCATAGAGGATTTGAGGTCACTCAGTCCTGAAGTGTTGCAGTAAACACATGACAATGACCTCAACAATTTCTACACCCGAAAACCCGAGCCTGCAAACTCAGCTTAAGGTCCCTATGTGCTGAGGCTCATCCAGGTGCACTAATCTCAGATTTGTTTTTAGTCATTTGAAATATTGTGGACTATCCCCAAAGAACTTAAAATTACAACTGAAACGATATGGTGATTACTTATGCCACTTGACGCAGGCAGCTGGTTTGAATTAGTTGAAGTAGGTGTAAAAAGAAAAGCTGTAATTCCATTAAAAACAAGTTAAGTTTTCCCAATTAATAATTTTTTTCTTTATTTAGATTAGCCTATAAACCTTTGGAATATTGTCATTTTGATTGAGTTTTGATGGACTAATTTTGTCGTTATTTATAGTGATCTCTGGTGTGGGCTGGACACGACGACAGTTTCACAGAGAGGCGCTCTGCCAAGTTTCTTTCTCTGCTGCTGCTTTTCTAACTACGTTCTGTTTTACATTCAAGACTGCGACTGCAGTAACAGACACTCGCTGAGCGGGCTACCTCTTTTAAAATTTTGATTTGTGGGTATTTTTTTTTTTTTTGGAATGCTTTGGAATGTCTGCCAGTTGCGAAACACGACCGTGCATTCCTGTGTTTTGTAAAAAAAAAAAAAAAAATGTTCTACTCAGTTCTGTGTCGGATTATGGACTGATGTACGCCGAAAAAAGAACACAAAGATGTTTCCACATTGCGCAACTTCGACAGCTTATAGTTATCAGTACTAGAAGTGGGTGTATGTTTTTTCTTCTTCTTCGTTTGGAGATGCCTGAGTGAATGTATGATTTCAAAAGCCGAACTGACAGTGCGCTGGCAGGGATTTTGATTAGTTTGGTCTGCGAGTGTTGCTGTGAGCCATTTGAGAGTTATTACGAGGACTTCGAGTTTCTTGCTATTACGTCAAGAGGTACTAAAGAGCCCCTTTTCCCCATTAGCAGTTGTCTCAAATTTAAAGTGGATTTATCATAGGCGTGGTTACAGTCGGAATGATGCTGGCTCAATCTGAGTAAAGAGCGGGCGTGTCTGCGTCTAGTGGTCCATCCCTTGTTTTTCCACTCGTTTTTGTGAGAAAAAAAAAGAGAAAGAAATGAACATCTCAGCGAATCACGTGTTTTGAGGTTTAAAGTAGTTCCAAGAGGAGGGCGGTTTCTCTTCAAAATGGCCGCCAAATACGGCCTTGCTGACGCGAGCCGTTTGGTCAAAGACACCCACCAACAGCCAAGACACGCCACACCTGTTTTTACACAAGGACCTCTCGTATGCAAGTGCCACAAGTGTCTGGAAACCCATAATATGGCAAATCTGTGTTTACGGTGATTTCTTGTATTTTCAGTTAAAACTTATATTTTCAGACCGTTATACATACAAAAAAAAAAAACCTCTCCTCCTCATTTGGCACCATTTTGAATTGAAAAGGATATTTGATCATCCCATAACTAATGGTGTGTAAATAAAAGGTGATGTGGTAGAGCAAACGGTACAACTTCTCCATTATCTACTCGACAAAACAATCATCAGATATTTAATATCCCCTTTGGGGGAAAAGTACTGTAAGTGTCCTCAAAGCCTCAGCAACTGGTAAAATCCCTCCAGCAGAAATAACTTCACTTGATCCTTCGCTGTAAGGGTCGATCAGTTTTTCACATTGTCTAGGAGGAGTTCCAAACCGCTCTTCTTTACAGAATTGTTTTAACTGGCTGTCGTGCGTGCCAAGGTTACATCAAGTCCTTCCCACCCCTCTCGACAGGATTAAAGCTGTTTTAAGGGATTCTGCTTCCGATTACTCTTGTACAAATGCGCACAACATGGCGGCTTCATTGATTGGTTCAACGTCCAAGGATCTTGAAAGCAGGCCAGTCTGCAGTCTTACGTCCAAAAAAGTGAATGCGTACATTTTGAAAAAGCTGTTTCTTGATTGCCCTGCGATAGATTGGCGGCCTATCCAGGGTGTATTCCTGCCTCTTGCTCAATGCATGCTGGGATAGGCTCCAGCACCCCCCCCGACCCCCCCCCCCCCCCCCCCCCCCCCCCCCTCGCGACCCCGTTCAGGATAAGGCGGGTACAGATAATGGATGGATGGATGGATGTTTCTTGATTCAAATGGATAGGAAATCATTTTCGTATAATGGCGGTCACATTTACTTTTCGGACAAAAGACTATAGACTATAAACAGCAGTTTCCTGTTTTGTACCGGAAAACAAATTAATAGAAATGTTTTTGAAGAAACTTATGTTGTACATTGTGTTTCAGTGGAAAAACAGCAAAATACAAATGATAAAATTTCTACTAATGGGAAAACAGGTCATTTTCAAAAGGGATAGCAAACTTAATACGGAAGCAATCATTGAAATTATGTACTGCAGTTTTTGCGATCATCCCAGAATGTCCAAATAATTAGGAGCTAGGGGCATAAATCCCAAAGCTATCCTTTATTACTACTATTACAGTTACTTATGCTTTTCACGATGTACTAACGTTGAGTCTTTGTTCCCTAACTCCCGGAGTTGTTACACACATGAACTCATATTCAGGTGAGCAACCTTATCCTCAGACCTATTAGCTCCCCATAATAAGATGATTTACCGTTGTTGAGTAATAAGGCTGTTTACAAAATATCTGAATGAGCCCTTTCCTTTTTTTTCCCCCTCAATTCTTAATAGGTTGTTTCTGTGCTTTAGCCTTCAAAAGAACTGCTGGTCACAAAAAAAAAACACACACACACACACACACACAGAAGTCACAAACCAAACACGGTTGGCCTGGACCCTCTCTGCCATGCAGTCCGTTACTGAACACCAGTGCAGCTCAGGGGAACATCTAAACATATAAAAATATGTTCGCTTAAACGTAACACATGTACGCTTTGACCTTTAGCCCTCTTTCTAAATGTTTAATGAGGTTATGGTAATTTATTATTTCGGGTGTCCTTTGCCCCTCCTCCAGGCTAGATGGCTATCATCCATTTTTAATGCCGCCCTGTTATTAAAAAACGCGAAGGAGTCTTCAGATCTTTAATTCTCCCGGATTTGTGTCTCTGCGCGCGGAATATCAATACAGCCCACCTCCGCTTGGCTTTCCCGAAGTAAAGAGGAGGAGAAAGGGAGTTTTATTGCACGCCGGGCACCGCCACACGGAAGCACTACATCAGTTCAATTACGCTATAATTTATATAATTGTATTTTGACATCCGTTGTAAAAAAAAAAAAAAGGAAAGAAAAAAAGGAAAGGAATTTGCAGCCAGCCCTTGTAGGGAGTTTAACGAGCGGGATTGATGAGGAGCTCGCCTGAAACCACCGGACTGCCGAGCGGTGCACTCTGAGCCTGGCGTGGAAAACGGACCCTGTACCCCCCCCCTGTGGAACTCCTTGCGGGTTTTGGAATTTTTTTAATTTTGAAGTAGGCCCCCCTCGTGACGCGCACCGACTTGACTGTCCAATCGAAACTCCTTAGCGACCACTGCGTGTCGTCCCGAAAGGAGAGCGGTCATAAATCACGTCAAACAAATCCAAAAATGAAAATGTGGAATAGATTTCTATTTGCGGGACGCCCCTGGATCTTTCTGATGGGAAATTGTCCCTGCTCTCGCTTTGACCCCAGTCACAGGGAATTGTGTTTTCAGAGACGGCTTGTTTGTCGGCGTTGCTTCTCTTGTTAAAATCCCAATGGCAAAAATTTTGCAGAATCGACCCAAAAAACTGTTGCTGAAGTGAAAAAAAAACGAGGTCATTAATCTCAGCCTATTGAATACATCTTGGAAGCTTGAGGCATTGATGGATATTTTCTATGAAGGGTACAAATGCGTGCTCCCGAGAAGCGGACCGATGTCGCCGTCTGGAAAAATAAGCTGAACCTCGTAATGGTGCCAATTTCGATTGGTCGAAGAGGAATTGCCAATTCGTGCACACGAAAGCACGCAGCAAAAAATAAACAAACAAATAGGTATGTGTGTTTTAACGTCTTCCGGGAGATTTATTTCTCCAGCGCGACTCCGGGGAACGCGATCCTTTCTCTTAATAATAACACCCATTAGCCGCAGTACGCTAGCATTAAAAACCAGCAGAGGAATCCAGCTGCTCGCTGTCTCTCTCTCTCTCGGGCAGATTTACAGCTTAACCAAATTACAGAGCGATCCCCAACGAGGGCGACCCACCCCGGCCATTTAAGAAAATTGCGAGTGAAAAATGACCCTGGCTATCAGCGGTACGCTAACGAACGGATCCGGCTAATAAGAACCAAGCGAGCCGCTCGCGCGAACGCGGCTAACGCAATCAATTACTCCCGCCTCCTCTCCCGTATCATACGGCTAAAGAAGCTTAGGTCTGTAATACGCGCGTTTCACGGGCCTGCGAATAATTAACGCGGCTTATCGCAGAGAGAGACTCACGGCGCCGATGTGCCGCGCGTGGCAACGGTGCATTGTGGGATTGGAGGGCTCGGCGTAGCCGGGCTCAATACATCTTGAGCGCAGGGGCGGCCGACAGAGCAACAGGGGGCTGCTGGGTTTTTATTCTCATCTTAAAAATCAGCAGCTGGCTCGGACCCCCCCCCCCCGGAAGCCAAGCGAGGCGAAGCGAGGGTGTAATTGACTGTTTTAATTAGTTGATTAAGTGCCAGGCAGAAAAGGCAAACAGGCAGACCCCGTGAAACTCCGGCAAGCCGCACGCCAGCCCCAGCATTAGCGTAGCACGCAGAACGCGGTAATACTGCTTTGTGTAGCATGTTACAGCACCGTACTTCATACTCACGTTTTACATTGCGTTCATTTACTGCGCTCTTTAATCCAGAGAAACGTAAAGTGCATACAAGCGCACGATGGGGGCGACATAGCTCAGGAGGTAAGACCGATTGTCTGGCAGTCGGAGGGTTGCCGGTTCAAACCCCACCCTGGGCGTGTCGAAGTGTCCTTGAGCAAGACACCTAACCCCTAACTGCTCTGGCGAATGAGAGGCATCAATTGTAAAGCGCTTTGGATAAAAGCGCTATATAAATGCAGTCCATTTAACGATGTACAAGAGGGGAAAGTGACTGGAAAAAATGGCGGCGCGGAGGAATGTAACGTGCCGTGGCATCCTGCGGTACGTTTCAGCGTTTTCATCAACTGTGGACGTTTGATTGCTAATACGCGCTTAGGGCCGTGTAGTAATACGGGTAAGGAAACGATAGTGGTGCGCAAATAGGGGTTTGCAGGTTTGATTCCCGGGTGGGGGCATTGCGTTGTACCCTTGAGCAAAGCTGCTTGACCTGATTTGCTTCAGTAAACGTGCAGCTGTGTCTGCTTCACTCTGGATAAAAGCATCTGTTAACGTCCAAACACACGGTGCTTTATAGCTTCAGCCAGCTAGGCTCTTATTGGACGGCGAGGGCCAGCGGCTAAAATCAAGCAGCCAATGAAAAAGAAATGATCGGATCAGAGCAAGAGGAACTCTGGAACAGAGCTCACGATCCATGTCTTTGATTTGAATGCAAATTTAAGTACAAAGGGGAAGAAAAAAAAAACCCTGGGAAATATTCTTCATGCTTGCGAATGCATTAACTGGCTCCGATACTAATGGGAAAGCCCGCTGCAAGTATATTTGTGAGTGTGTGGTTTTTTCATGTGTCCATCTTAATATATCTATTAAGATATATCTATTAAGATGGATTGCCTCAATTAATCTTTTCTTGTTTCTGTTATTTATGGTCTGTCATCACGGCATTAATGTGGGTTTGATTTTCAGAGCTCCCTGATGAAATAAATGCGTTTTAAAAATCCGTAATCAACCATACCCCAGAATGCATTGCAGCGAAATGCATGGGGGCTGGGAAAGGAACATGCTTCTTTTAACATGAAAATGATTTAAATTTCTACTTTCAGGCAGACACTTTGTGTGTATGTGTATGTGTGTGATCATGTTTGCACTGATTGTGTGTGTGTGTATGTGTGTGTGTTAGGGATGTTTATATTTTAGAGTATGTGCGTATGTGAGTGTATTTGTATTAGAGTGTGATTGTATTTTAGTGTGCATGTGCACGTGTGTATGTGTGTGCGAGTGTTTATTTATTCATGTAATTTGCAGTCATTTCTCTGTGTGCTGTCTGCAGTAAGGGTGTGTCCCTCTGGGTTTCACTGATCCTGTTGTGTTTTTGAATGCCTCTTATGAGTTCAGATGCCTCTGCTGGGTCTTCTTCCCTCTGCACAGTCAATGCTGGTGTGTTTACCTGAGTGTGGTCAATCGCACTCAAAGGTGCGCTGGACTGTGCGGAACCAGAGAGAATGATAGATTGAGAGAAGCACCAGGAAATCCTGCAGTCAATAGTGAGTGAGAAAGAGAGAGAGAGAGAGAGAGAGAGAGAGAGAGAGAGAGAGAGAGAGATGGAGAGAGAGACTCTTCTCTTCCATTAGTGATGACATCTCAGAATTTCCTTATCCCCCCAAAAAATGTATATATAAATAAGCAGTCAGGCTTTTTATTTACTGTAAAAATCTGGAGATACAGATGTGGGAAGTTGGAAGCTGCACATGCAGCCAGAGGGTTGCAGGTTTGAATCCCTGTTCTGTCAGTGCTGTGCGCTCCTGCGCAAAGCACTTAACCTGGCTCACACCACAGACAGCCACATAGACGTACAACACAAATGTGTGCCCAGAAAACCTGACTACTCAGATCATAAATAATGCAGGCATATCAATGGTATGTAGCAGGTCTACCCACACGAACACAAAATCCCCCGCAACCACAACAAGATGTGTTTTTTATGGGCGTCGTGTTTCTCTGTTTGCGAAACACGAATGTGCTGGAATGAGGAAAACAAACAAAAAAAATAAATGCATTCAGCTGACACGGTATTACTGTGCTCATATTGATTTAATTAAGTGGCTCGTTTTGCAACCAAATTCGCATTACCTGGGGAGATACAACACGGCGAATCAGGGGTCTGGAATCTGAGTGCCCGCCCCCCCCCCCTCGCTTCTCCTTTGCTGGAATTAGACCATGCCATCCTGAGAACTGGAACAGACATTCTGCAGCACCCCAACCACAAACCCCCCCCCCCCCCACCCCCCCACCACCTCTGAGCTCAAGGCCACGGCTGGTGCAAAGCATCATGGGTAACAGCCACTTTCCTTGGGAACGCGAAGTCCAGCTGTGACAACAGGGAGATTTCTCTTTAAAGGTCAGCTCAGAGTACTCCTCCGAGTCACAGAGAAGGGCAATTAATTATTATTATTATTTATTATTATTATTATTATTATTTATTATTATTATTATTATTATTTCGAATAATATCTATTCTCGCTATTTTGTGCCGGTTACTAAGGAGCAGGGCACAGATTGGTCCGAACACTCCTTTGTTCCTCTCTTGAATTATTTAGCGGCCACGGTGGACCCTTAACTGAGATTGTGTGTGTGCGGCAGGTTATTGGTGTGTGTGTGCGCGCGAGTGTGTGTGTGTGTGCGTGCGTGTGTGTGTGTGTGTGTGCGTGTGTGTGTGTGTGCTTGGCAGGTTATTTTATGTGTATGTGTGCGTGTGCGTGTGCGTGTGTGCCAGTGTGTGTGTGTGTGTGTGTGCATGTGTGCGTGCGTGCGTGTGTGTGTGTGCGTGGCAGGTTATTTTGTGTGTGTGTGTGCGTGTGCGTGTGTGTGTGCGCGTGAGTGTGTGCGTGTGTGTGTGCGCGTGTGTGCATGTGTGTATGCGTGTGTGCGTGGCAGGTTATTTTATGTGTGTGTGTGTGTGTGTGTGTGTGTGTGTGCATGCATGTGTGTGTATGCGTGTGTGCACATGATGAACACGCTCGCGTGCACAGCCAACACGGCGCTGTCTGTGACCGCTCCCACTCTGGGCCCTGATGCAGAAAGCAGCCCTCGCTTCACACACGCGCGTGCCTGCGCCGATCGCGGCGAGCACATCCGGTTTTCGCCCCCGGTGATACGTCACGATAATGGAAACGTCGCGATCCGCTCCGGTTTGGGGCGCACGGAAGCCGTCTTTCAGGGGCGTGCTAAACATCCGTCTTCACAGATCACTGGTCCCCTGTAGTACAGCTTATTGCTTATGATGAGCTGCTTTTTTTTTTTTTCTTTTTACAACAGGCTTAGGCCGTCACGGCACAGGTCAAAGGTCATGCAGGAGACCTCAAGAAGTGTGTGAGCGAGTATACGTGTGTGTGTGTGTGTGTGTGTGGGTATGTGTGTTGGTGTGTGTTGGTGTGTGTGTGTGTGTGTATATACTGTAGGGTGTGTGTGTATATATACTGTCGGTGTGTGCGTATGCGTGTACGTGTGTGTGTGTGTGTGTGTGTGTGTATATATTGTAGGGGTGTGTGTATATATACTGTCAGTGTGTGCGTGTGCGTGTGTGTGTGTGTGTGTGTGTGTGTGTGTGTGTGTGTGTGTGTGCACTCGAGCCTGATTTTGTTCCCAGCCGGATTCTCCAGAGTAATTAGTGATTGGTTAATGAGCTGTGCACATTCACACCTTTGCGACACATTACCCGAATTACAGAGCGGGGGAAATATTCCTGCCGTGCGACTCGCCGGCGCAACCTTTGGCCGCGATCAGCCACTTCCTGAGAAAAAAGCGTGTTTTTAAAAAATGTCAAACTGTCACAACATCCGAGCCCAATTAAGCTGTTAAGAGCGGAGCCGGCGGGGGGGGGGGGGGGGGGGGGGGGGGGGGGGGGGCTGAGCGCACGGGCGGGACCGGCGGAAATTGAGTTTGACGCCCGCGTTCCGAGGAACGGCCTCTCTCAGCCCGGGGGGTCAGACTACAGCCCGCGCACAGGTACGAAAATCCTCCAATCACGCTGCTGTCGGAATCAATCGTGTGATCGCTGTTTCTTTCTTAACGACAGATTTCCGCTACAGCCTGACACGGTAGAGTCAGTAATACCCCCCCCCCCCAGCAACCCCCCCTCGTTTACATTCCCCGTTTTGTCCTTTTTCGTGAGGGTGGAAATCGCGCGTCCAGACTTTCCTCGGAGGAGTCCGACGTCGGATTTCGAACACTGCACGCGGGCCCCGCGCAGGGGCCCCTCGCCTCGAACCTTCGCCGCTACGCCTCTCCTCACGCGACCGCCGTTCGCTTCTCGTTATCCCCGGCTCTCCGCAGATCTAAAGGAGATTAGAAACAAATGAATTCCATTCATCATAAATCATTGTACGGGACCGGGATATAAATCACACTCTCGCGCTCCGGGTTTGCCACCCCCTGTATGTGTAAAATACAAAAAAATAAAGAAATAACGGGCTGTTTGGCAAACTGGTGAGCGTACTAAATTCTAAGTGGGGTTTCTGTTGGTTTCTTCACACCGTTATTAATCTCCTTGTGCAAATAATGACAGTTACATGTTAAAAAATTACGTTTGTGAAGGATCAGCTCGGAGGTGGTGTGGGTGGGCTCAAACAGGTATAGGCACAAACTACTTGGCATCTAGAGGACAAAATCATGTTCTAAGCTCTGCTCCCGCAGAACATAGCAATTTTCCCGAGCAGTGATCGAGCAGCGTCCTTGTTGGTCTCACTTAAACGGCCATTTTGGTTTTCTTTGGCTGAAAACGCAGAAGTGACCAGATTTCTTGACTATGCTTAATTCAGCGCCAAAAAACCCAAACCACTAGTTTGTTTCTAGTTAAATAATATATCTGTCCATGTCACCGGTGTTCAGGGAACTTAAAGGGATTTAATACTGTCGTCCTGACCTCCCAGAGCTGGTTCAATATCACGAAACATCTGTGTTATACTGAAATCTGCTGAGATTCCACAACAACAACAACCCCTCCACCCCCCACCCACCCACCATGGATACTACAGGGAGGCCTTGTGCTGAGATTAATACAGCAGACAGAGAGCTATGGAACTTAGTAACATTTACATGACATTCCATTATATTACAATAACTCAGGCAGATGCTCTTATCCAGAGCTACTTACAAAAGTGGAGAACATCATTAGTCTCCAGGAACACAAAAGTGTGGTATCACCGAGAATAAAGAGCCAGTCTGCAATGGCTTGAAGGTATGCAGAGATTCTCGGACAGACTAATGCAGCAGAGGGAAGTAAGGAGAGACTTATTGTTATATTTCTTTATTATTTTAGCAGACTCTCTTATCCAGAATGAGTGGCAGATCAGTGCGTATAACTAGGCTATAAATCATCTGTAACACAATGATGCCCCAATGCCATTGCATTTTTTTTTTTTTAAATGCTACGCTAACTCACCAATATCAAGCGAATGGGTGACGCTACACTGGCCCATTACTGAAATGCAATTCAAGCAGTGGTAAATAGCACCAGTAATCCCAACTAGCTGAAATTCAATATTTAATAAGATAATGCTAAAGGGGGGCCTCATATGTTTGTGTATGTGTGTATTTGCATTTGTGTGTGTGTGTGTGTACATTTGTTTCACTGTGTGTGTGTGTGTGTATGTACATTTGTTTCACTGTGTGTGTGTGTGTGCGTGTGTGTGTACATTTGTTTTACTGTGTGTGTGTGTGTGTGTGTGTGTGTAGTTTTTTCTGTGTGCGTTTATGTGAGTGCATTTGTTTTACTACTGTGTGTGTGTGTGTGTGTGTAGTTTTTTCTGTGTGCATTTATGTGAGTGCATTTGTTTTACTGTGTGTGTGTGTGTGTGTGTGTGTGCGTGTGTGTGTGTGTGTTTTGTGTGTGCGTGTATGTGTAGGTGTGT
>CM045892.1:44163567-44248567 GCA_025169545.1 Anguilla japonica | reverse complement strand
TGATTTATATTGCTATTCTATTTTCTTTTTTTTGTCTGTGCTTTTATTTGTTTTCGTTCCAGTACTTTGTTCCAGAAGTTTCTCCATCCGCCTTTTCCCAGAATTAAGAGTTTTTTTGGGGGGGGGGGGGGGGGGGGGGTGGATGGGGGAGTTTTTCTCGTTTTCTGATTCCCCCTGGAAAACGAGGGTCCCTGGTGCCTTGTGATAAGACCATCGTAAAAAGCACACGAGGAAAAACAGAACCGGACTGTTTGACTGACTTTGGTAACACGGTGTGAGGTCAAATTCCCAGTAAAAAAAGAAGAAGATATATCTCAGCAATGTGGACACATGAAATGAGTGAGAGAGGTAATGACGCTATTAATTTTAACAATATCCCCGCCCCTACTGACACAGTAGTACCGCTTGTACCTTCGCACCTACAGGTGTACCTGTACCTTTAGCAATACCTGTCATTGTGTAACTATACCTATAGCTATTCTCATAGCTTTTCTTGTACTCATATCTGTAGCTGTACCTGTTACTATGGCTGTTTCTCTATTTTTACCTGTAGCTACAGCTATTCCTGTACTTATACATGTAGCTCTACCTGTTACTATGGCTGTTTCTCTATTTTTACCTGTTGCTGTTCCTCTATTTTTACCTGTAGCTGCAGCCATTCCTGTACTTATACCTGTAGCTGTTCCTGCAGCTGTTCTGTACTTATACCTGTAGCTGTTCCTGCAGCTATTCCTGTACTTATACCTGTAGCTGTTCCTGCAGCTGTTCTGTACTTATACCTGTAGCTGTTCCTGCAGCTGTTCTATACTTATACCTGTAGCTGTTCCTGCAGCTGTTCTGTACTTATACCTGTAGCTGTTCCTGCAGCTATTCCTGTACTTATACCTGTAGCTGTTCCTGCAGCTATTCCTGTACTTATACCTGTAGCTGTTCCTGCAGCTGTTCTGTACTTATACCTGTAGCTGTTCCTGCAGCTATTCCTGTACTTATACCTGTAGCTGTTCCTGCAGCTGTTCTGTACTTATACATGTAGCTGTTCCTGCAGCTGTTCTGTACTTATACCTGTAGCTGTTCCTGCAGCTGTTCTGCACTTATACCTGTAGCTGTTCCTGCAGCTATTCCTGTACTTATACCTGTAGCTGTTCCTGCAGCTGTTCTGTACTTATACCTGTAGCTGTTCCTGCAGCTGTTCTGTACTTCTACCTGTAGCTGTTCCTGCAGCTGTTCTGTACTTATACCTGTAGCTGTCCCTGCAGCTGTTCTGTACTTATACCTGTAGCTGTCCCTGCAGCTGTTCTGTACTTATACCTGTAGCTGTTCCTGCAGCTGTTCTGCACTTATACCTGTAGCTGTCCCTGTATTTGCACTTGTGCCTGTACTTGTACGGTCCCGAGAAGCGCCCAGTGCAGCTTTCACCACGCTGAAAATCCGCAGACCACTTGTCCCTCGTCCATGTCGGCCATTTTCCCCTCCCCTTCCGATGGAGTTCAGTCATGACCGCTGGGGAATGGAATGCTTACGTAAAAACTCGTCGCGAAGGAAGATGAATTACGACGCGGTGCGTTTTTTTTTTTTTTTTTTCTCGATCAGGCCCTTTTCCGAGGAGCGCTAGCTAACGACGTCCTTCACGCGGCCGTGAGCCGAGCCGAGCCGCGCCGCAAGCCGCGTACGAGCCCGCGAGCTGGACTCGGCACCAGGAGGCCCCATCTGAGCGGCGTGCGACATTAAAATAATAACATCACGCCCTGCGCTTCAGAGCTCCTCTGGGTAGAGCATAGAACGTGGCGCTGATGAGGTCATCGTCGGGGGGTGGGAGGGTGGGATTGGGGCGGGGGGGGGGGGGGGTGGGGGGGGGGGGGGGGGGGGGGGGGGGGAGTCTACGCTGACCTCCAAGTGTGAGGAGGTCTTTTGGCACCGCAGGGTGAACTCTCCCGCTGGGAGACGGTCTGGCACGGTGAGCCGGCAACGTTCACAGGAAGTGCTCCCTTTGGCTTGGGATGCAGAGGAGACGGAGTTAGGCTGCGTTTGATTGTTTGATCGAGTTGGGCCGTGTTTGACTGAGTTTGGGTGTGTTTGGTTGTGTTTAGCTGGGTTTGCCTGAGTTTGACTGCGCTGGGCTGTGTTTGACTGTATTTGACTAAGTTTTACTGAGTTTGGCTGTGTTTGACTGAGTTTGAATGTGTTTGGCTGTGTTTGAATGTGTTTGGCTGTGTTTGACTGAGTTTGAATGAGTTTGAATTGTGTTTGGCTGTGTTCGGCTGCGTTTGACCAAGTTTGACCGCAGCTGCAGTTGCCTGTGTTCAGCCGCGCAGGCCTGTCAGCCATTAGAGGGAGCGCGGCGGGATGCAGGTGCGAGGACTCGTGTCACGTGACACTGTTGCCAGGCAGCCAAGGGAAGGTGAAGAGATTTGAGGAGCGTCCTCACGGAAAGGACAGCGCCCAGCCGGCACAGTTCTCTCGGTCACGGCGAAGGGCTCGGAGCTTTCAGCACTCGCCCCCCCCCCCCGACTGAGGTCAGCTACCATTTATAACACGGAGCAGAGGGACCCAGGCCTGTCACTGACCCCCCAGGACTGCTGCGTCAACGGAACGGTTACCGGGGGGTAAAGAACAGGGCCGCAGTCCCGTGGCAGGACGCCATTAACGTAATTTTTCCACTTGTTCTTATTTTCGGTTCTGAAAAGCAGTAGAAACAGCAAAAAAAAAAAAAAAACCCTGCATTGGTTCCCACCAGGAGGGCCCAGTTCTAGGCTGGCAGGACGCGAGAAACATTGCGTTTTTTTTTTTACGACTTTACGATGGGAAACATGCGCGGGGACGCGGGCGTAGGACGGGCCCTGGTGAACGCGTTGGCGCGCTCAGCGTTCCGGCTCTGTCGCAGCGGCAGGACGCCATTTTACGCGCTCGAGGGGGTTTCAGCGTTCAGTGGGGCGATCCCCACTTCTTCTCTCCCTCTTTTCTTTCCTTCTCTCTTTTTTTGTTCCCTCAAACCTCGTCCATCCATGAAACAGGGCCGGAAAAAAACCCTGTGTGTCCTTCCAAGATGTACTTCCTCCAGATTTTACAACATAGTGAAAGAAGTATTTATTCAGTGATTTTTTCTATGGAATAGCATGTATTTTATCAATCTTTGTTCTTGCGCAACCACTACAATATGTTATGAGCATTAAGAGATGTTTTACAGAATTATCTGTGTTAAAGTTGAGTTGATCGCCAAAATGCATTTAAAAAATGCTATTAGCTTCATCATTTAACTTACACAATTTCAGTAAGAGGAGCCTGAAAGTTAACAGTTCTCTGTAAAAAAAAAAAAAAATATGAATAAATCAAGTGTAACAAAGATAAACACAGGGATCATTTTGGTTGGCAACGGCAACAGGCAAAAGCAGACAAACCTTCCGTGACAGGCAGACACATTCGACAGACGAGCCAACCACTCACAGTGAAAAAAAAACTAGGTGTAAAGTACAGCAAAGTACTCTGACACAGAGTGCAGTCCACACTATAGGGTACCTTTTATACAGTGTGCAATAAGTATAATATAACTCTGCTAGAGGTGAACTGGCTAATGAACATTATTTTTACTGTTCTGCCATTCCCAGTTAGCCTTTTTCCTATCTTTGTATCTTTTAGTTCCAGTATTATAATTATCGTATATTATTATATACTAATATAGATTTTATGTATGCTATTTTTATCCTCATACTTATTGTTGTTGTTGTTATTCCTGTCATCGTTGTTGTTATTATTCTGATTGATTAGTATGCTTTGTGGCAATATGCATCCCAAAATATGAGTTCTGACCCCACAGCCAGCAGCATGGGTTCGATCCTGTAATTCAGGGGTTCCTCACCCTGGTCCTGAAGGGCCACAGGGTTTGCTGGTGTTTGTTTTTGCTTTTTTCAAAACCAGCAACCGATTCAGACCCAAAAAACCCATGTGAGGTGAGTTACCGTGCAATCAACTGCTTTATTTGATCAATGTGCTGGGTAACAATGAAAAACAGCACACCCTGCAGCCCTCCAGCACTGGGCTTGGAAAGCATTGACTAATTATGGGAGCATATCTGGCTCCCATTCGGGACACAAGGCTTCCCCAAGGCCAGGATCGGTGAGCTTTTTCCCAAAAAAACAAAAACAAAAAAAAACCCACCAGAGCACTCAGAAACTCCACTGAGCTTCACCGCCAACAAACCTCCCGTAAGAATTTTTCATTTTTATTTTTGGAACATTTTTTGAACAGTCCCGTGAGTTCCTGACCAGAACACCAAAAGCGAATGCGCATTTAATTTCTCGGTGCCGGAGTCCGGAGGAGCGACCGACCGTACACGTTTAAATAAACGCCGGTTTCCGCGCACAGGTTTAAAACTTTGCCCGAAACCCGACACGACATCTTTGAGCCGTATTTAAAATGGACGTCTCAGTCAGCCGGGGAAAACTCTTTCTTTCCCTTTTTTCCATCGGCCGTCAGGAGGGACCGGGGTAAAGGCCTCTGCCGAAGTCTCAGAATGGATGTGTTTTCGTTGGCGCGGAGGCCGTCCGGCAGAAATCAGGCGTGTAGAAAATGTGCTGAATATTATGCGTCTCTCCTCCAACGGCCAAGAGAGACAGTTGGTTTTAAAAAACCCAGGCAGCGCGAGGCAGACATCTTTCGAAATGTCCCGGCTGAGGGCATCGGTGACCCTGCCAAGTGCCCAGCTTGCGGAATCATAGATTTAATTAAATGTGACAAGGGGCCCTAGAGTTTAGCTCTGATCCAACTCGCAGGGAAAAAAAAAATTAAAATTAAAAAAATAAAATAAAACACACACACACACACACAAAAAAAAACAGCTGATTGTCCTCAAACCTCTGCCTTGCGCTCGTAACAAAATTAAACAAAGAACCAGGAAGAAAACCAGCCGTTTCAGTGCGACTGCTCCTTCGATTGTCATCCATTTCTTTCTTTTTTTTCCGCTGAGCGATTTCATCCCGATGCCCCAGTCTGGATGTAAAACAGACCCCCCCCCCCCCGTTCAGCTCCCGTTCCGGGTATAAAGAACTTTGAAACCAGGCGTCCCGTGAAGGAACGCAAAGCTTAATAAAAAAAAAAATTTTTTAAAAAAAAAAAGAGAAAAGGGTAGTGTATATAATTGTTTATTAGCTCCTAAATGCGATTATATTTGAGTAATCCACCGCAGAGCAGGAGGAACCGGGCCAAGCATTTATCATTAAATGCTAACGTTTTTTGGCTCGGGTCCCTGACAGGGATTTTTAAAGGGGGGCGATTTAAAACGCTCTGCGCCGGTATTTTTTTTTTTACTTTGCCACCGTGACCGACAGAACCAAGCAGCACCCCGCGCGGGGGGGGGGCGGGGGGGAAGGCTAATGAGCCGGCAACGAGAAAAACAATCACCGCAACGCGATATTTCACAATTAATAAAACCTTCTATTTATTACCATTATGCTAATTTGCCAGTTTCTTATTCACAACATATAATAAATATGTGTATTCGTAATGTAATACAGCCAGGAGAGGAGGGCACACGCGTGAACGTCCAAACATTCGCAATCATTCATATGAAATAAAGCTCTTAATTACGTAATTATCCAAATTGTATATTTAGGTTTGTTATTAGCGCATTTCAGGGAAAATAATAAATCACAGCTCATGAGATTACTCTCGAGCTCCACAGTCTGCTCGATAATTATACTTCCAGGAGTGTGTGTGCGCTGGGGGAAATTCTCGGGTTTAAACGTCCAAAGCGAATGGCCTAATTGGACTCATTAAGCTGGAAGGAGGACCGGAGCCCCCGGTGCAGCCAGCAGGGATTTGGTGTGACTCTCCTGAAGAGGACCTGCCAAAGCCAGGGGCCTGAGTAACTAGCCACTGGTACAGGACTAAGGAACAGGCCTCTATAATTTACCTCTAATACTAGCCACTAGTACAGGCCTCTGATACAGACCTCTAATACAGGCCTCTATAATGTACCTCCAATACAGGCCTCTGCTACACACCTCTATAATGTACCATTGGTACAGGTCTCTAAGTCAGACTCCTGTAATGTATCTCTGGTAAAGGCCTGTGATACATGCCTCTGATTTTGGCCTCTGTGAGAAGGCTCTGATTTGGGCCTCTGGAAGAAGGCTCTGATTTTGGCCTCTGTGAGAAGCCTCTGATTTTGGCCTCTGTACGAAGGCTCTGATTTGGGTTTTTGTGAGAAGCCTCTGATTTTGGCCGCTGTACAAAGCCTCTGCTTTGGGCCACTGTAAGAAGCCTCTGATTTTGGCCTCTGTAAGAAGCCTCTGATTTTGGCCTCTGTGAGAAGCCTCTGATTTTGGCCTCTGTACAAAGGCTCTGATTTGGGCCTTTGTTGGAGGCCTCTGATTTGGGCCTCTGTACGAAGGCTCTGATTTGGGCCTTTGTTGGAGGCCTCTGATTTGGGCCTCTGTACGAAGGTTCTGATTTGGGCCTCTGTACGAAGCCTCTGCTTTGGGCCACTGTAAGAAGCCTCTGATTTTGGCCTCTGTACGAAGGTTCTGATTTGGGCCTCTGTTAGAGGCCTCTGATTTGGGCCTCTGTTAGAGGCCTCTGATTTGGGCCTCTGTACGAAGGTTCTGATTTGGGCCTTTGTTAGAGGCCTCTGATTTGGGCCTCTGTACGAGTGCTTTGCTCTGCATTCCGGAGGTAAACAGGATGCTGGCCGGCTCCGGGGGAGGGCTGCATTAACCGCACGGCAGCGCTTCCCAGGGTTCGGCTCAGACCCGTCATCGACTGCGGTGCCTTTGGGCCCCCGGAGCGAGGGGGGGGGGGGTCTCTCCACCCCCCCTGCCGCGCTCTGCCAGGACAAGCACCGTCCCGGCCAAGCCGCGGACCACCGCAAGTCCCACGGCCCGTCAGACATGCTTAGACAGCCTCGTCCATCGGTCTCTCCCTCCCTCCTTTCCTCCCTCCCTCCCTCCCTCCATCCTCAATAGCCCCCACTCTGGTCTCTCCATCCCGTTTCCCACACCCCCTGGAATAGTTCAGCAGTCATTTCCCAAAGCCCGTTTATTTAAACTTGTGGTACCTGTTTTAAAAACCGTTAAGTAAAACATTCAAGGCAATCGGATCAAGCCCCTCGCTGTCTCTGTTCATTTGCTCATCCGCCGTGGTAATGTTTCTGCCCCGTTCACATACATGTGCTCCAGACATGCGTGTGAGGTTTCAGACACAGACCGGATTTACACAAGTCCATACTCAGTGTTTTATTTCCACCAGGACAGTGTATTAGTGCAGGATCTACTCTGCATTAGCAGGGGATACAACAGTGTGTTAGTGGGGAATCTACCCTGCATTAGCAGGGGATACAACACAGTGTGTTTGTAGGGGATCTACTGTGTAGAAATACCTTGCATTGGAGAAAACTAAAACATGCAGTGAAACAGTCCCATGATTCTTTCCTAAAGTTTGAGTTTTGTCTGCTCCCGATCGCTGGTTTGGCTTCGTTTCTGCTTACCTCATGATGGGGTCAACACCTCCAGCATCGACCAATCAGCGTCACAGCCTGTGGAAATCGCCCAATCAAATCTGGCAAAAACAAGCTCTTCGTGGAGATCTGGGCTGCCAGACGCAGTGCGGTCACACGCTCCATACGTAAGAGCTCATCTGACTGATTTGCATGTCCTCTGAATATACATGTGGCGAATGTTCCTGTAATTTGGCCTTGGAGCGTGGTGCGTTGCACGGGGCAGATTGGTGCTGTGGATCAGCCAGTCATCGACATCGGTGCAAGGGAGGAATTCGCAGTTTCGAGTTGGAGCTGAATTTAGCCCGAAAGACAAAGTTTGCGCAGCTTTGGAGAACAGTTTGTGTAAAAGCGCATGTGCATGTGGGTCAGCTTACTCAGCCCCAAGCGTGTCTGTCTGTCTGTCTGTCCTTCTATATGCCTGCCTGTCGGTCTGTCTGCATGTGAGTCTGTCTGTCTGTTTGTCTGTCTGTCTGTCGGTCTGTCTGTCTGTCTGTCGATCTGTAAGTCTGTCACTCTGTCTGTCTGTCCATGTGTCTGTCTGTCTGTGTTTCTGTCTGTCTGGCTGTAGAAGGGAAGTGTAGTCTGTCTTCATGAGGACTGCATCCATGGTTCCCTATTACCCCACACTGGTTTTCAACCCTAACGAGATCCGTGGTGCTGATACCTTTCAGCCATAGTCAGTATTAGAGACAATTAAGGCTTCGGTGATTCAAAACTGTAGCCAAAGAGCAGGATATCCAGAGCAGAATATCCATCGCTCCCGCTCAGACTCATATAAACTCTGTCATTGTTGATTTAATGCTGAGAATGTTTCTCTGTCCTTGAAAACTATTTAGCCACTGCAAAAAAAAAAAAAAAATAAAACCTCCGAAGAGCTGTATACAGTAAGTGAGAAACCTTGAACAAAATTGGATTATGGACGAAAAAAACATTTCGTTTTTGATTATATGCACCTGTTTAATTATTTTCCTGTTCTTTGTTCCTTTTTTTTTGTCTATTGAGTAAAAAGAACAACCAGCTGTTCTGTGCTCTGTGTGGTGGTGAGGACAGGTTAGGGACAGAGACCGAGCCCGAGCATTTGAAGTGAGGGCCTGAATTCTCTCATTAAAATTGGTCTTTTTTTTGAATGGAGGAAGGTTCAGTGATGTCAGGTGTGAGCTGGACTACATTGCAAAAACAAAGTAAAGGACCTGAAATGTTCAGCAACAGCACAATGGCAGGACAAATCAGAAATTCGATACTGGGTTTTTTTTGTTCTTGTTGTGACTGGGGAAAGATACAGACTCTTTCTTTTTCCTTCTTTCAATCATATTTTGACATTTTAGCGTTTTCTCCTGTTGACTGTGAGTTTCCACTCCAGAAATGTCAAGTGAAATTGGGCCTGGCTGGGGATATCAGGGTGTCTGAAGCTGTGGAATGGGTCTGGCTGAGGATATCAAGGTGTCTGAAGCTGTGGAATGGACCTGGCTGGGGATATCAGGGTGTCTGAAGCTGTGGAATGGGTCTGGCTGGGGATATCAGGGTGTCTAAAGCTGTGGAATGGACCTGGCTGTGGATATCTAAGATGTTTGAGAAAAAAGAAAAGAGGAAAAACATTTTTTATATTTTCTACGCATTCACAGATCTGACGAGGTGAACGTCCAGATCTGACCCTTGAGCTGAACTGTCTGTGCATATTCCAGCTAATGCATGACAAACGGAGAAATCAGAGAAATACTGCAGCTAAATTTCATTTGAAGTAGGCGATGAGTGTATTGACCTGTAGGGCAGGAAAAGCAGTTCACATGGCAGACCCGGCCACCCAGTCCCACGTCCTTCCCTGCACATCCTGTGATATAGATGGGGAGTAATTCTGTGGATCAGGGGCTGGGACTCTGGTCCAGGAGAGCCAGAGGCTCTGCTGGTTTTTGCCTGCACCTTGAAATCAAGGAACAAGTCGTACCTTATTAATCCCTATTAGCTGTGTAATCAATTACATTCACTGAGAAATTAAGTGCTGAGAAACAATGAGGACCAGATCATCCCTTCAGGACTATGGCTCAGGTACACCCATCCCATCCACCCCCCAAACACACACACACACACACACACACAGAAAGTACGTAGTCCGAAGCACAGTGCATAGCGTGTGAGTTGCAGTACACACACAGACAGTGCGTATTCCGAAGCACAGTGCATAGAGTGTGAGTTGCTGTACACACACAGACAGTGCGTAGTCCGAAGCACAGGGCGTACAGTTTGCAGCACACACAGACAGCGTGTAGTCCGAAGCACAGTGTGTAGAGTGTGAGTTGCAGTACACACAGTCAGAAGCGTAGAGTGAGAGAGAGAGAGTAGCAGTACACACACAGACAGTGCGTAGAGTGAGAGAGTGAGAGAGAGAGTTGCAGCGTGTAGTCCGAAGCACAGTGTGTAGAGTGTGAGTAGCAGTACACACACAGACAGCGTGTAGTCCGAAGCACAGTGTGTAGAGTGTGAGTTGCAGTACACACAGTCAGTGCGTAGAGTGAGAGAGAGAGAGAGAGAGAGAGAGAGAGAGAGAGAGAGAGAGAGAGTTGCAGTACACACACAGTCAGTGCGTAGAGAGAGAGAGAGAGAGTTGCAGTACACACACAGTCAGTGCGTAGAGTGAGAGAGAGAGAGAGAGTTGCAGTACACACACAGTCAGTGCGTAGAGTGAGAGAGAGAGAGAGAGCTGCAGCGTGTGGTTGGAGGCGCGGTGGAGCGGGGCGAGCGAGCGATGTGAGAGTGTGAATGAGGGCGCTTTCGGGTGGGCCCGTGACTCAGGCTCATTTCCGTCCCGTAAGAAGCCTAATTTGCGCTCCGCCCCTCCTCCCGGCACCCCGCCAGATCTCCGATGGCGGAGACCTTTTCTTCCCCCCTGAGGACTTGGCGCCATCGTCGCGCGGTTTCCATATTTGTGCCATCTGCGCGGGAGGCATCTGTCACACCCCCCCCCCCCTTCTCCCGCTTCCCGCTCCCCCCCCCCCCCCCCCCCCATCCCCCTACCCCACTTTCGGCTCACTGAGGACCTGCTTCCGTCGCCGTAGCGACTGCCAGGCCACGCCGGTTCGTTCTGACTCCTGACGAGTTTTCTGTGGCACGGATCCCGACGACTCGAAATAAGTCACTGCACTGAGTCACTGCAGGACGCCCGGAGTTAATGCACGCCCCTTCCCCTCGACCCCCCCCCCCCCCCCCCCCCCCCCCCCCCCTGACACCCCCACCACCCCCACCCCCCCCCCTCCCCAACACACAACCAGAGATCCTCCCGCTTGCGGTTCTGGTTCTGTTCACCATCACGTTCCGCACCATCCTGTTCCAACGCTCCTGGACACGGAACCGTTTGATGAAAAATAATAATAATAATAACAATAATCAGGGCAAGCGTTTTCCAACTATACACGATATATGCTGCATTCTCCTCTACATTGTTCGTAGTTTAGAAAGTTAAAAATAACTCAGGAGCGAGAGGCCAATCCAGCTACCCGTAGAGATAATGCACCAAACCTCCTCCAGCAAATGTGTAATTTTTTAACGTTTCCCATTTTCCCGACCGCAGCCATCGATAACCGATGCACAGCGGGTCGCCCTCTCTCTGAGCGACGTGTGAGTTATCACCCCTGGCAACGGATCGCGTCTGCGAGCCGGAGGCCAATAGGAACGGGCGGCCTTTCAAATCTGCGCCGCGGAGGCCGCTGAGGGTTTTGGCTCGTCACCGAAAGCTTAACTTTCAGCCCCCGGTTCCTGTTCCCCCAGCCCCAGCGAAGCGTTAAATTCAAACACATGTTCGCCTTTTTTTTTTGTAATAAGCCTTTTTTTAAAAATATTTTTTTGACGGGATCTTGGGCCCGAACGGGCCCAGCGTCGCAGCCGTGCGCCAGAGCCGCCGTCGCTAAGCGATGCTTTCGCGCCCCTCGCCGTCAGCGTTCCAGCCCAGGCGTGTCCTCGCCCGAGACACCGATGTGCTCCTCCCCCTCTCCGATTGACCATCGCATCTCAACGGAGGGCTGATCTGCAGCCGATACTTCCGCCTCGGTCTGCTGAAGACCTCCTTAAAAAGCAGCGAAGATAAAAAGGCCCTCTCTCTTCCTTTACCCTCCACATCCTTCTCTCTCTCCCTCCCTCTCTTTCTTTTTCCCCCTGTACTTCTCTCTCCCTTCCTCTCTTTCCCTCTCTCTCTGTCTCTCTTTCTTTCTTCCTCCCTCCCTCTCTCTCTCCCTCCCTCTTCCTCTTGCTGGAGGTGAAGGAGTAGTGGCTGGCACAGATCGCGATCCCTGCGTTTCCCAGAGTTCCCGCGTTCCCAGCATTCCCACGTTCCCACATTCCCGCGTGCGATGGCAGCGCCCCTTCCCTGAGCGTGATTGGCTCGACTCCCCGCCAGGCCAGGGGGAAAAAAAAAAAACACCGGCGCTTTCAGCGAGAAATAATAACCGTATTATTCCCCTGATAAAAAAAAGGCCTGAACTTTCACGCTGTGCGATGCAGCGGATTTCAGGGTTTTTGGTGTGTGTGTGTGTGTGTGTGTGTGTGTGTGTGTGGGGGGGGGGGTTCTCTTTGATGCTTACAGTACGTCTGTTTTGTTTTCATTCAGAGAATGTGATCAATATGTGGCGTTCTGGCTGGAGGGGCCGAGCTCAGACCCGATCGGCTCGCATCGCGCCGGCGAAATGTCTTTTCGTTTTTTTTTTTTTTTTTTTTTTTACCGGAGACAAAAGACCTCCCGCTGTCGAACGCGGCGAGCGTACGGCAATAATCTCCGTTTTCCTGGAACGATGTGCTTTTTGCCGCTCCAGTTATTAATGTTTCCCTCCAAAGCGGTACCATCTGTCTCCCTATATCTCCGCATCGTTTCCGTGTTACTGTTTTTTTTTTCTTTTTTTCTCCCCGACGCATAATCCAACGTGAAAAGATTGATGTCCGCCCTTGAAACGCTGAGAAGAAGGAAGCCGAAGATGATTATGAACAAATGTGGACGCTTTTTTTCCCACTCTTTTAAAAAGGGCATGACGCAGTTCATTTTAATTCGATTCATCCTAGCCTAGCCATCCTAGCCCAGAGGGCATTCTCCTATTGGTTGGGTACCACATTGAAACCACCGTTTGAGTTTCCTCTCATCTATAATTTTTTATTTTGCCTATTTTATGCCTTTAAATTCTAGGATGTCCACAGCACTTGCAGACCTGTCATATTTCTCCACCACCCTCCATGGATTCACAGGAGCTGTGAGGCACCGCCTACACTAGCAGGCTGCGGGCGTCTGATTGGCCAGCTGTGACAGTTCTCCTCCAATGGAGCAGGGATATGCTTCTGAGTGACACAGCCGCTCCCTGGGTTACACTACAGCCCCCCCCCCCCCCCCCCCCCCACTAAGTTGAACTGCCAATGACACGGTCAGGACTCCACACCCATCTGCCCATCGCTGCACTGTGAAAAGCTCCCAGCCCTCTGATGTGGTCAAGGACAAGGACTGCCAAGGACAAGGATTTTTTTTTTTTTTTTTAAATCAAAGAAGGAATTACTACCACCAGAGGATAACACAAACAAGCCCCAGCAGACTTGTGAGTCGCTTCTCTTATGACATCACCACAAGCTGCCATACAGGAATGATAACCTGCATAGTTATCTGCGTTGTGGCCGATTGGCGTCTTTAGTTAAACTAACTGGAAGACAAATGACTCCGCTGCAGTCGGGTGTATTGGCTGGAAGTGGCAATCCCTGGCGTGTTCCTGTTTGAGCCTTAGGATCCATCACAGGTGTCGATGGGCAGTAGAGGTCATGACCTTGCCTACCCGACAGGTTCACCTTGAAGGGAAGAACATAAGAGCGCATAGCGATGAGAAAATGATTTAGTGATGTCATTAACATCATTAATGCCTTGTGTTTCCGGCAGTGTTGAGCTTGGAGTGTGGTCAGGGCAGGGCAGGGCGGGTCAGGGCAGGGCTGGGCGGGACTGGGCGGGACTGGGCGGGTGGGTGGGGCGGTGCAGGACAGGACAGGGCAGGGCAGGGCAGGGCAGAGCCAGATGGAGAGACCAAAAGAGACCAGTCCAGGAAAGAAAAGGACAAGAGGTTGGGGAGAACCCAAGAGAGCTTTTATGTTTTGTCTACTCAAACAAACGAGATGTCATCCCTACTTTGCTGTCTGTCATCATATACAAGTGTGATCTCCGGAGACTGTCAGCAAGTTGTCCTGAAGAATATTCTCACAAAACTGATTTCTTAACCAAGGACAGACAACAGCCTCGAAGCCAGCGTTAAGAGATTATCGCCGTGGGGGTTAGCTTCTCCGAGGAAGCGGGAATAAGGAAGTAGATTTAGCTCTTGCCGTAGCCAAGAGTGAGTGAGTGAGTGAGTGAGAGGGCCAGAGAGAGCTAGAGAGAGAGAGAGAGAGAGAGAGAGAGGGACAGAAGAAGAGTTAGAGGGCCAGAGAGAGCTAGAGGGAGAGAGAGAGAGAGTGAGAGGGCCAGAGAGAGAGAGAGAGAGAGGGAGAAGAAGTGGAAGAAAGACAGCTCTATTCAAACACTATCTCTGCTAAAGCACTCTTTCATTTAAAACACTCTTTTTACACCATTAAATTACAGCGCTAAGTTACACCACTCTTTCGGCCTGTAACATCACTGCACTCACGGTTAAATTACTGTTATAGGGTACCTGTTTTTATATGCGATATCAGCGCATTCTATAGCCCTCTACATCACCCTATTATCGTTATAGCCTTCACCATATGTGCACTTGCTCTCTTAATCCATAGCACTGATTTACAAAATCAGTCCATTAGCAAGATCACTGCATTTGCAAGATTTGTGCTTTCGTGAGAACAGAGCTTTTTTTGCAAGCTCCGCATTCGCAATCCCCGCGCATTTTCAAGATCCGCGCGTTGTTAAATTCACTACATTCGCGTTTGCGATTGAAGTACATCTGCGAGCTAAGTGCATTCATAAGATAAGTGCACTAACAAGCTGAGTGCATTTGCAAGATCCGTGCATTTAAAAGCTCCGTGTATTCGCAAAACCAGTGTATTTACTAGCTTGGTGCATTTGCAAGATCAGTGCATTTAAAAGCTCTGTGCATTTGCAAGATCAGTGCATTTAAAAGCTCTGTGCATTTGCAAAATTAGTGCATTTAAAAGCTCTGTGCATTTGCAAGATCAGTGCATTTAAAAGCTCTGTGCATTTACAAGATCAGTGTGTCTACAAGCCCAGTGTGTCTGCAAGCCCAGTGTGTCTGCAAGCTCAGTGTGTCTGCAAGCTCAGTGTGTCTGCAAGCTCAGTGTGTCTGCAAGCTCAGTGCATTTGCAAACTCAGTGTGTCTGCAAGCCCAGTGCATTTGCAAGCTCAGTGTACTTGCAAACTCAGTGTGTCTGCAAGCCCAGTGCATTTGCAAGCCCAGTGCATTTGCAAACTCAGTGTGTCTGCAAGCCCAGTGCATTTGCAAACTCAGTGTGTCTGCAAGCCCAGTGCATTTGCAAACCCGGTCCCCTGCCGTCTGAGTGCAGTTGCACTCTTTGCCCTGCAGGAGTGCTACGGCGCGGCGCGGTCTCAGGCTGCAAGGTCAGTGTGATGGATGGCGGCGCGGCGGGGTGGACATATTTTACCTGGCCGCTCCGGTGACAGGTGAGGCCAGGGGGGAGCGGCCGACAGGTGCCCCGCGCTGGGCCGGTCACGCCCCCGAAACTCGCCATGATGTTCTGAGTCACTTCCAGAGAGACCGGCGTGCTCACTCACTGCATCCCCACCTCTCTCTCTCTCTCTCTCTCCACCTTTTCTCTTTCTAATTCCATCTTTCCCTCCCCCCACCCTCTCCCATTCCATCCCTCTCCTTCTCTAACACTCCTTCTCTCTCTCTCATTCTTTCTCTTTACCTTTCTCTCGCTCATCCCCTCCCACTCCTACCTCCATTCCATCTTTCACTCTCTTCCACTCTTCCTCTCTCTCTCTTCTATCTCTCTTCTCATGCCATTTCTCCTCCCTGTCCTTTTTCTGTCACTCCATCTCTTATCCTCTCATTATCACTCTATCTCTACACCTTTCTCCTTTCCTTATCTCTCTCACTCTCTCTCTTTTTTCTCAATTCTTTATTTTCTTTACTTCCTAAGATACCCTGCACTGCTGTAGAAAAGCACCTCAGACAATCACACAGAGAATGAGCGATTCGTGTGACGTGTCCAAAGTTCCAAACCAATAATCCAGGAATGTGATGCTTCTGGGTTCCCTTAAAAACTCTGTGGAGTGAAATTCCTCTTCCATTGTCACCATGTGTCATGGAGGCCTGGTACTCTGCAAAAGGTCTGCTGTGGAAGTTACATCCTGGGCCTTCATTTCTGACTCTTAAAAAAAAAAAAAAAAAAAAAAAAAACCCGGACAACTCTCACGCACCACCACCTTGGAACAAGGAAGGAAACTGGTTTGCATTGTATTGTATTGTATTGTATTGCATTGTATTGTTCCTTAAAATGTGGAAAACCTTAAAAAAAATTATCATACCAATGGGGGAGGGGGAGAGAAAAAATATGCTCCTAAAGGACCCAATTAGATGTAGAAACTAGTTATTAATTTGTATTGTTCTTACATTTACTTAAACTTTTATATGTTTTGTGCTTTTTTTTTTAACGAACAGAACCGGCAGACAGGTGACGGCGGCTGTCTCGAGGGCGCCCAGGTAAAAAAAAAAAAAGGCGAACAGGTGTAACGGGAACCGGCGGCTGCTCGTCTCATTAAGGCCGATCGCAAAAACACGGGAAACATATGGAGCTGCGTTCCACACAGAATGACACACAGCTTTATGCGCTTGAGGGAGTTCAGCTTTAAGGGGGTTTGAGTTTACATTTCCTAAAATGGTGCAGTTGAGTTCTTTAAAAAAAAAATTATTCCATCTAGAAAAGCCAATTGTGAAGTGCTGACTGTGATCCCGCCCCTTATGACTCCTCCAGCCAATCAGATGCTGTGACCTGTGAGTGGCGGATGTGTCAGTTGGACGCTCCTGAAACACAGTAACCGCACAGCTGAGCTGAAGGATCGAAATAAGCAGAACGCTTATAAACCAGTTCATTCTGGGGTCTAAACCCAAAAAAAAAAAACATACAAACTGTCCTATACTGTAGTTCATTTTTGTGTCTGAATTCAGTTCCCAGTTAATCTCAGTTCCTTCAGGACCCTTCATACTGTTAGATAAAACACAGCGATAATCTCCTCTGAAGGGGAGCAGGGATAGCGTAGCGACGCCGTTCAGCTAAAAGCACGTAAATCCGATTACCTCCAGCGAAGACGCATCAGCAAAGTGTAAACACGTACATTTTATGGGACTAAACCCCCTGAAGTAATAGCCCTTTTCCCCCCATGGTTTCGGGTCTGTAGGGTCATTGAGTTGGTGAATGAGGCTTCACAGAACGTTTTTTTTTTTGGGGGGGGGGGGGGGTGTTTTTGGAAACAGGAGACGGAGCATATTATCAGGCCGAAACACCAGCCTGTTTAATGAATGCAAAGGAAACAGTAGCGCTCAGATGAAACATAAGATTCTCTATTAGGGTTCATTAGGCCCACCTTCAGTCCGGCTGGCTGAACACAGTCTTAGCGCACCTTGATTTTGCCGGGCAAGCTTAATTTCTGTTCAATGAAAAGGAAATTAATTCACTTGATTTGATTCATACGTCCAGGCAAGAGATTGGCTGGGAAAACTCTCTTTCCAGCTCTGGAAAGGTTTTGCACTCTGTCTTATATATATATTTCCAGAGTTGTGTGTGTGTGTGTGTGTGTGTGTGTGTGTGTGCTGAATCAACTCTAGACCTTTTTTAAGCTTTCTTGCACATGAACTAATGATGCAACGACACACAGCTGGCCAAGAAACAGCTGAGCAGCCAAATGTCCGATTACTTTTGGTGCCCTAAAATTGGGAAACTAAGCATAGAAAATCACTGCATTTCCTACACGGTTCACCCAACATGGATGAAAATACCCACAAGCTGACAGTCTGCAATTTAACCTCATATTCACTGATTAATTTCAAATCCACTGTGCTGGAGTGCAGACTCAAAAAACGCGTTTCTGTCCAAATACTTACGGACTGCACTGTACACAGATAATATTTCACCGCAGGAGATTAAGTAAAAATGGAATGCATATTTCAAAAAAAAGGTAATCACAATCGCGCGGTAGCCAATTACCAGCCAAGAATGCCAGCAAGCCATCAATTATGCATATGCATTTTCCAGCCTCATTATTCATTATTCCAGACAGGGGTGTGCTTTATTTAAGAAGTAATTCAGCCAAATGATGTGATCTGAAAAGTCATTACAGATGGTTTTGTTTCCATTGACAACTTTTTGGGGAGCGATTAAGACGCGTTCCTGGGTGCCGTTACCTCACTGCTTGTAATTTGTCCGCACTTCTGATCGGGCGGGCGGAAGAACGAACGCCTAATTGCTTCTGATGATCGCAACGGAGCAATTATGTTTTACAGGGCCGGTTTTCCAACGCGATGTCTGCTTCTCTGGAAGCCGTTCTCGGAGGGAAGAGGGCGGTTGTTTTCGAGGCTACTTGCTCAAAAATACGCAAATATTCAAAAAAAAAAAAAAAAAAAAAAAAACCAAGGAAAGATCAAAAACGTTATATCCAGTTTGTTCAGGCTTTTCCCGCAAACACACGCACACGTAAATAAAAACAGATTACTAGTGCTCTCTTTTTTTTATTCACCTGCCTCTAAAAGTAAAACACGATCAATGTGATTCTTTTTGTTGTCCGAGGAAGCGTATTATAACTGACAGGTGGAACCAGAATTCTGCAAATGCAATCATTGCTCAATTAGAGATGAGGCACATGCATGCAAATGCGGCTAAGGGGGGAAAACAGGGGGTCTGATTTTGAACAGGCAGACATCGCAACTTGAATTCAGAAGTTTGTAAACTATGGAACCAGGCTTATTATATTGTCCAATGAGAATGGCTCAAATTTGGTCATGTGACCAGGTTTTGATGACAAATGATGTGTCCAAGCGACAACAGTGATTACACACATCCATAGGCCGACTGGTGTGTGGGTTTGAGCACGAGAGAGAGAGGGAGAGAGAGACAGAGAGAGAGAGCGTGTTTTAAAAAAGTTAATCAGATATTTTACTGTGTGGAGCTGCAGCTGCTTCTAATGGTATACAGAAGCGAAATTCGTTTAATTTCAGTGTGACAACGTCTTATTACCGCACACCGAAATCCACAGTAATTAGTCTAATTAAACTCGCTAAACTCTGTGGAATGTGCAAGCTCAACAGATTGGCTTCAGTTAGCATTTACTCCCAATGCAGATTTTCAAACTAATGCATACGTTGCCCCCCCCACCCACACCCCCTCCCCCCAAACACAGTACAGTAAGCCTCAGAGGCATTAAGTGCAAAGTAGCAGATTACAATATTCATAAACATCGCACACTTACATGCTAACGGCGGACTGAAACACTGCTGGGAGTTCACGGTTCTCATATGCGGAATATTTCTCCGTGAACCGTGTTGCACATTAATACGCGGCAGAAATTACAGCATCTACATGCAAATGGGCCCGTGGCCTCGGCATGGCAGCCAGCCAATGAAGGCCATCGCTGGGGTTGTTAGCGGCAACGTGTTATGACTCTGCTGTCAGCGGAATAATAGAAATGCAACGTCTGAGCGGTAATGATACGCGGAACATGGCAGGAAAATGGCCGCCATGAATCAAGGGGAATGCCTTTCCCTGTTCCCCATTAGGGAGCGGATTCTTAGCGCCGACCAGATTTACACCAATCCCCTCCATTAATTTCTATTGTTTTTTTTTTTTTCTTCTCTGTTTTGTATAATAAAACATTCATTACGCCGCCATTCCTCAACTTTCAGGAACATTCAGCAATCCTGTATGATTGGACGGTGTGCTGTATCTCTGCGTGCCACTGTGTGACTTAAGGGTGTATTTCCAGTTCTCTGAGCACAGTAATATTCCTGCCATTTTTATTCACCATTTTTGTTTATTTTCTTTCACTTCTGAATGTCCAACCGCAAATGTAAGCAAATAAGCTCAGCGCTATGAACCAAAGACAATATATTTGTAGACATAGTTTTTTGACAAGAAGACATCCACACAGCAAGCACAGATTAGCAGGAACTCTTCGAACATGCACTGCCACTGACCCCATCCATCATCGAAGATAAGTGCAACAAGCAACAAAAATAGGGTGCTTATGCGCAAATAGAGTAGCTTTCAGTATTTTTTATCATTTATAATTCGTGGCTGACAAAAAGCCATTACAAAAAGAAAAGCTTTAAGAAATATTTTTTGTACGTGCTGAAGTACATATTATATTGTGAATTTAAAAAAAATAAAAAATATAAAAACAGGAATCCAGTCTTGGATGATAACATCAGCTAGCTGGCCCTTGGGGAAATAGTCAATAATCAGTAACATTTTTCTACACACAGAAAAGGCAATTGGAAAAACAGTTGTCTGAAGGTAAAAAAACAAACTGCATTCTTTCCTCTTGATACTCGCCAGTCCTCGAATGCTCTGTGCTTCTGATACAGAAACAGACAGGCTGTCTGCTATCGCTGTTGAAACATGGATAAGTGTGTGCCTGACATCGCCTTGGCACTGTGCTGATGCTGTTGTGAAGGTTTAGCTTGCAGGAGCAGAGCCCATGTCCTGTCACACAGGTTCAACAAAACTTAACGTTCGAACTGCTAATAATCCTCGCTAACAATCCCGTGGCTGGTGCACAGCTGGTTTTTACAAATGCGAACCGAAGCAAAATTCCCCCTTAATACAAGTGTGCGTGTGTGTGTGTGTGTGTGTGTGTGTGTGTGAGTGAGTGTGTGTGTGTGGGTGTGCGTGTGCGTGTGCGTGTGCGAGTGTGTGTGTGTGTGTGCATGTGCGTGTGCGCGTGCGCGTGTGAGTGTGTGTGTGTGTGTGTGTGTGTGTGCGTGTGAGTGTGTGTGCGTGTGTGAGTGCGTGTGAGCGTATGTGTGTGTGAGTGTGTGTGTGTCTGCATGTGTGTATGCACGTGCGTGCATGTGTTTGTGTGTGTGCGTGTGTGTGCGTGCATGCGTATGTGTGTATACATGTGTGTGTGTGTGCACGTGTGTGTGTTTGACTAGTGGGAAGGCATTGCAGAGATTGAATGTGACCTCAGAGGGATGATTACATGTTCATGTAAGATAATAGTTCTGTTTCATCTCAAAGCTCTTTTCTACAAAGAATTGGTTGTGGTTTTTTTTCCCTTACTGTGAGTGCATCTGCTTGCAAAAGCCCCTGGCACATCAGAGGGAACAATGAGTCAGATGGGAACAGACCACAGAAATACTGTACGTTACAAGCATGCATTTATTTCATTAATTTAAAACCCATTTCATTAATTTATTCAAGACAAAAGGGTTTAGGAAACTCTGAATGCCTAGCCTTAACCAGTCCAACCTCACGAACATTCAGGTTCTACACTTAGAAATACGTGTTTGTAGTCGTGAAACGTCTTCAAGTGGCAACATTTTTTAATCTTATTTTTGTTTGTGTGCTTTAAAAAAATAAAAATGTTTTTATATTTTTGGCAACTGAAATATCACTCACATTCAATCTGGCCAAAACTGCAAGTGCCTGAAAGGAGACCAATCAGAGCACAGTTACTTGATTAGACTCGAGTGGAGCATTCTGGTGCAGAACCCAGGCACAATGAGGGGTAACCTAGCAACAAATAACCGCTATTATTAATCTTGGAAATCACTTTGTTCCCCTACTCCAGCATAGGTTTTCAATAAGAATAAATGACTCTCCAAACAACGGAGGAAAAAAATAATGATGTGACTGTATCACACACACACACACACACACACACACGCACACGCACACACACACGCGCACACGCACACACACACGCGCACACGCACACAGGCGCAAACGCATGCACACAAACACACGCACACATAAAATTAATATTTTATAATTATCAAACCCTAAGACCCAAATCTAAGAATGGCCTATTAGGTTAAAAAGTGGGCTACTTTGTGTAAAAACAAACAAAAGAATTAGTACAGTGTGAATCACATTCTGGGGGGGGCATGGTGGTGCAGTGGGTAGCACAGCAAGAAGGTCCTTGGGTTCGAATTCCAGGGCCTTTTGGCGTGTAGTTTGCCTGTTCTCCCCGTGTCCGCGTGGGTTACCTCTGGGTACTCCGGTTTCCTCCCGCAGTCCAAAGACATGCAGGCTAAATTAATTAGAGGATCTAAATTGCCCCTAGGTATGAGTGTGTGAGCGAATGGTGTTTGTGCCCTGCGATATACTGACGAACTGACCAGGGTGTATTCCTGCCTCTTGCCCAATGCATGCTGGGATAGGGTCCAGCACTTCCCGTGAATAAGCAGGTAAAGTTAATGGATGAATGGATGGATAGATGGATGGATCAGATTCATATACAAATGGCACAACTCTGTTGAGTTTTGTCTGTGTACACTCTCAGGCACTGTTTCTCAGCCCTGGTCCCAGAGGACCACAGGCTCCGCTGGCTCTTAATAATTGATCAGTTACAGCAGCTGATCACAAAGGTAACTCACATCACCTGGTCTCTTGGCTGTAAACTGGTTTCTGATTTCAAGGAGGAAAACAAAAGCCAGCAGATCCCGGCGCCTGTGGCAAGATCATTGGCCGGGGGACCACCACGGACTCTGCGGTCCTTCGAGAACTGGGTCGGAGACCCCAGAAAATCCTGTGGCTCTCCAGGGTTGGGGACTCCAACACTAACCAGAGAGGGTTAAAACCCCACTAGCCCTGCCTCTGTATCTTGCTTGACAAGTAATTGAAAGTGTTTGTTTTATTTTCCATGATCGCAAACTTGGCAAGTTCATTTCAGTGACCAGACCACTGAACTCAACAAACCACGTTTGTGAAGCAAAGGAAGACACAAGACACTTTCATTTTTTGTCAAAATTAAGGACATATGTTTGATTGAATACAGGCCAAAGGAAAGAGAAATACAGATTAAGTACCTGAACTCTTGGCTCATATTTATTAAATTAGAAATAGAAATCACATTAAATTTAACTGAAGAACATAGAGGGTTTTTATTCAAGGAGCTGAGGACAAGCACAGCCAACCCCTTCCCCCCAAAAAAATCATCCGAAAAGATCAACATCACTGGATGACATCACCCACAAAAAGAATAACCATTCATCTGAGAGCCAAGGAGGACTGATAAGGCTCTTTGGTTGTTCTTGCCAGTTGGATGATATGTTTATTAACGAGACATGGTGTTTTGATCTGAGATTCAAACTGTCAAATCAGCTTAAGTCAGCTAAATTCTATTTGAAAAAGGCCCTAATATTGAGGTTTTTATTTATTCAATCTTTTTTAAGAATCTGCCGTGAATTTATCATGCGAGGAAACCTGTTGAGTTGATTTTTTTTTCAACAGACCGAAATACTTTCCCACTCCGCTGTAAAAAATAAAATCCATATGCTTTCCTAAAAGGAGCTAAAAAAAAAAAAAAAAAAAAACAGCCATCAGTAAGAGAAGCGTCAGAACAGAATCTGACTGGTATCCTAATGTGTCACTCATGCAGGCAATGGGTGGTGAACAAAAGATTGCCGAAAAAAAGGGGGGGTAGAGTGATGTGCGCTCTCCCAGTGCCGTGGAAACCCAAATCTACCCATCCCGAGAGATGTGACACAAATTCGGAGAGCCGAGAAAAAAAAGCGATTCTGTGCTTATTTTGGATATTCGTGAGTTCCGGGTACCCGTGGAGACCCGTGCTCCGCGGCGGATTGGCTTGTTCCATTGTGATGTCACCTTTCTTCCAGTGCCAATGAAAAGGCTTCGAATGAAGCCATAGGCACAGAGCCATCTCCAAAACTCCTGCCTGTCTGAAACCCTTCAGACCCATCAGAGCCTTTCGCTTCAAAGAAACAATCATTTAAGCATAAAATGTAGAGGCTGTTTGCTAAAATTTACATTAAATAAGGTGCATTATTTGGCGAGCAAAGTTTCAGAATACTTGGTTTTAAATGTTTTTTGTTTGTTTGTTTGTTTGTTTATTGCAGGACGTTCAGCCCTCCTTTGACATAGCTTGGCTTTTATTCAGACAAGTAGGAAGCAGGAGAGGAGGGTAACAGACAGAGGAGGGACACACCTGAGTGCACAGCAAAGGCGGGAATCGATAGCTCCGCCCCCGCAGGCGGAGTCACGATACGGCGACAGCCGGCTGCCGTACGGACCGCTCCACACGGCTCGCCGTTCCAAAAATATTTTATCTATTGTTCTTGGATTTTTTTCATTTTTAGCCGAAATTTTTTAAAAGCTGAAATCACCACGCGGGCTCTGGAGAAGGAGACCGAACAATAAAAACCAGCCGCCTTTTGATCGACACGAGAAAAAAAGAGAGAGTCTGATTTCACAGACTTTCCCTCCCCACTGAAACGTCAGAGCGCGCGTTAGAACAGAAGAATGGCGGGAAGCTTCCTTTCTGTCCTCTGATTGGCGTCCCTAATGGCTGCTATAATGGCCTTGTCGGGTTCAGCGAGGGCAGTTATATATTATTTAAAAAAAAGAGAGCAGGGAATCTTTTGTGAGAAATTTTCATAATTCCTCAAATGAGAAAAGAGGCTCGAGAGAGAGAGAGAGAGAGAGAGAGACACAGAGAGAGAGAAAGAGAGAGAGAGAGAGGGAGGGAGAGAAGCCTGGCGCTGGCGAGCCAGATCCTTTCCGTTTTTGGGCACCTGGTGGCATTTCTGCACAGGCCCGTGACTTTTTTAATGTGTCGGGTAAAGCTGACCCGGGCATTTCGGGTTTTTTTTAAATTTTTAAGTCCCGGCGTATGACAGGAAATCGCCGGATTCTGCCGTCAACCGCGAGCCACATTCCGCCCGATGGCGAATTTCTCCTGATTGTCAAAGCAATCTGCCACGCCGACACCCCACACGACATGTCCGGGGACGACCTTTGACCTTTGACCTCCCCTCCCCTCCCCTCCCCTCCCCACCCCGCGTCGCCGGCGAAGTCTCGCCGTTTCAGACGGCGGATAAATTGGCTGCAAACGACCCGTCAGACACCTGCTGCTGTGAGGAGCGCGCCGGGCGCCAGGCAGCGCTGCCAGCGGGCGGCCGCGGGAGGACCGCGAGGCGGCGTGGCGCGCGGCGGGAGAGGGGTTCTCGTCCCGCTCGCGAACCGGCCCGGCCCGACGCGGCGTCGGGTTTTTTTTTTGTATTACGCGACAGAAACGAGCCGCGGGACGGAGCAGGGCGGGGCGGGGCGGGGCGGAGCGATCAGTCCCGATGCGGACGACGCAGCGGCTTTGCCTCCGCTGCCGTTATTCCGTTTATATTTCTGGACAAAACACGGCAAAAAAAAAAAAGTAAAAAGAAAAAAAAACAAACCTCAGCTGCGTGCCTTTGTGCAGTTAGCTAATTGTGAACGGAGGACAAGCACGGCCAACCCCATCCCCCAAAAAAATCATCCGAAAAGAACAACATCACTAATAAATGACATTGCCCACAAAAACATAACCATTCAGCTGAGAGCCAAGGAGGACTGATAAGGCTCTTTGGTCGTTCATGCCGGTTGGATGGAGATGTTTATTAAGGAGACATGGCGTTTTAAGCGTGCTAATGTTAGCGCAGATTGTTTATTTGAGCGCAGAGGCAGTTGCAGGCCCGGGTCAGAGGGAAGCGTGCTACAGTGTGTGATTTTCTGGGAATTTCACAGTCCACTACAGGCCGCTGCAGAGGATACAAAAAAAACAAACTTTTTTTACCCCTAAATTATTCTGGCAGGTCGAGAGGCTCAGCAGTTTTCTTGTGAAGGGAAAAAAAACTATATGATCTGCACCACCTATACTTAACTGTACTTTCTTTTCTTTTTTTTTTACTGTAGAATTTATATGACTTGCACTGTTTTGTGCTTTCTTGTCCCTTTTCATTCTTATGAAGGGACTGAAACACAAAACCGATTTCTGGTAAATTCCGGAAGGTCACACGCGGATTCGTATCGATCGCGTAATTATTATCATCATTCATCAGCCAGGTTAGCGATGGCTACGATGATAGTAATTATGATCACTTTGGACGTGTCCGCTTGACATTTGACCTATCTGGTTATTAAACACCTGCCTGTGCCTCTCGTCCAATAATAACAACAATTACGGATCTATTAGTTAATAGCGGCGTTGGCATCGACGCCGTTTCTGCGCTGCCTGGAAGCCGGGCCTCGAGGGGGAGATGGAGGAAAACATTCATTTCTGGTGACTGGTGTCGGGGCTTTGGCAAGGGGTGCGAAAGGTGTGTCGCGGTGCCAAGAAAGCATCACGAATTCAAGTGAGAAGCAGTGGGGGGGGAGTGGGTGGGGGGAAGAGAGGGAGGGAGGGAGGGAGAGAGAGAGGGGGGAAAAGGAGAGAGAAAGAGAGGGAGAGAGAGAGAGCAAGAGAGAGAGAGAGGGAGAGACAGAGAAAGAGAGAGAGAGAGAGAGGGAGAGACAGAGAAAAAGAGAGAGAGAGAAAAGAGAGAGAGAGAGAGAGAGAGAGAGAGAGGGAGAGAAAGAGAGAGAGAGACTCCAGGACTCATTCATCCTCCTGCCTCTTCTCGCCTTTCTTCTGCCAGCGCAGACAGGTGAGCAGACAGGTGAATAGTTAATGAGGCGGAGGGGGATCCTGGACTCCCGCCCGAATGCGCTGAACCGATACGGGTGCGCAGTCAGGGCTGGGTCTCCACCTGCGTCGACACAGGTGAGACACCTGCGCGGCTCTGAAGAAAGTAGCACCGAGCGGTAAATAACAGGTAACCATGGGTGACCTTCACCGCAAGCCGGCGGTAAATAATTCAGGCTAAATCAGGGCTGTGACGTGACACCGCGGCCGTTAAATAACTAATAAAGCCGTTCGTGTCTAATTCATCCAGAGGTATCATTTCTTACAAGCACCTGTGCTTACATCACCACTGTCTCTTAGCTTTCTATTGGGTTGTGCTTAAACTGAAAAAAATGAACTGAAGTTAAAAAAGGAGAAGATAAAAATGAAGAGAAAAAAAACTATTCCAGAAAAACACCATTAAAATGTCCATGTTAATATTTTTTAAATCAAAATAACCTTACATTGGTGAATCTTACACAGGTTTGAAAGTATTCTACCATGTATTATGAATCTATACTGTATGTATTCATTTTGTTCATCTAATGGGGCCAATCACAGAGCTTTCCCAGCAGGGCACGGAGAGAGAATTGTCCAATCACAAAGCTCTCCCGCCAGGGCACTGACAGAAAGTGGCCAATCACAGCAGGCTGTTGGCATCGCTCATGTCAGGCTTGGCAGTGGGGCCAGCTCAACCGTTTCCCGGCCAACACACTCGCAGAGTCCCTTCTGGGGGCTTTCCAATTTGGGCACGATACACAAGTGGCCAGTAAGAGTGGGCAGTCTCTAGCCAATCAGAGCGCCGATCACATCCTCATTCAGGCTCTGCGTGAAATGATGTCATCTTTTGTGGCTACTGCTGGTCACATTCTGTTGCCATGACACCACTGGGCCATGTCAAAAATCTTACAAATCTCAACTGCTTTATAAAGTGCATTATTAACTCCTGTAAAAACTCTGCTATCTGTTTACTCATCCGTGTTTTAAAATGTGCTACTAATGTGGGTCATTAAAATGACAATAAGGTTGTTAGGGTATGAGTAAATCATACATATATAATATATGTGTACAAGCATTTTTTAAAATAATTATTATTGAAAATATTTTAAAATTATAAATATAAAACAGCACCATAGGGCAACTACATTGGAACAGAGTGCCAAGAATTTTCTGAATTATCAAAATTTTCTTGCAAATGGATACAGTTATGCTGTAAAAAAAAAAAAAAAAAATCAGTAGGCACAAAGCATCACTTAATTCGACATGGAGTTTTTATTTTGATCTGAGAATGATTCAGAATACAAAAATCATCCAGGAGGGTTGTAGATAGGCTAACCTCCTTTTGTCTTTCTGTAAGTCCGTGTTTGGAGTAGAATAAAAATATTTGGCCAGAATTACGTGACAGTTGTTGGGATTACCGGGTTTGAGAGAGAGAGAAGATTTGTGAGATTTCATGGCTGTTGCACATGACACAAACACACAAGCCGACGCTGGTCGACATCCAAAAGAGAGGTCCTTTAATATCATACGGGGTGTATAACCAGGACATTTAGAGAGAGACTTACTCATGCCTGACTGACAGAGTATTACAGGTGGCAGAGGAGTCCATTCTGCTTCTTGACAGCCACTCTTAGTCTAAAAGGATTTCAAACCACATTTCAGCCTGTGGCTGGTTCTTCAAATTGCAGTAACTATTTTTCCATTAGCATGAATTTAGTCGACTTTGGAAAAACGCTGCTTCCTGGCTTTACTCAACGCGGCGTAGAAAAACAAGCACTACACGTATAAAAAATTAGTTTAAATGTGCATTAGGACGTATAGAATCAGCTGCAATTCACCAAAAAGTAAATAAGATGAAGAAAAAAAAGAACGAATCTACTTAGCAACGCTGGCGGAAGTGCACTTCTGCTGCAGATTGCATTGTGGGTTGAGACAAGGGCTTGCTCTATTGTCAGACATTTGGCATTGAGCAAGGCCTTCTTCCGAAGTAATCGGGTTTTGAATTATTGAATCACGTAAGCATGAATCCACAATTACCTCTTAAGAACAAAAGGATGTGAAATAATGAACTTATTATGATTGCGATTGTGCTGAATGTGGCTTAGTAATTAGTGCTTGTATATTTTTATGATGCATGGTTTCATTTTATTATTACTAATTATCGTTGTATTTTAAAATAAAATAAAACACAATTTCGTTCTGTCACGTGTCCTTTCGTAAATGGTTGTGCCACAAGCCTTGCTGTTTTAAGGCGGGTGATTTTTGTTACAAGTGGCCACACTCTCAAACGGACCGTGCCACGTCTCTGTTTGGTTTCAGTGTCAAAATGATTACCACTGGGTCTGCAGAGGACCATCCAGGCTCTCTCTCTCTCTCTCTCTCTCTCTCTCTCTCTCTCTCTCTCTCAGAGACAGAATGAAGGGATGCAAGACACCGGGGGAGGAAATGAATCCCTTAGGGGTTCATTTCATCATTTTAGAACCATTTTTTTTTTTTTTTTTTGAACCATTTAATCATTTTTTCATTATGAAAAAAATTTCATCCTGTGACAGAGAGAGAGAGAGCGAGAGAGGGAAAGAGAGAGAGAGAAAGAAGGGCAAAAAAAAAAAAAAAAAATGAAGATGTTGTAAGTGGGGACGTCTTTCACCTAAAGTAAAGCTCATCTCTGGCATTTTACTTCGGAGAATAAAATGTCTGGGAGACACTGTCTTAAAAAGTCTATTCTAATAACGGTAAGAGCTGCTTTAATGAGAGGAAGTAAAATGTCAGTTTTAATCAATAAAAACGTAATTTTTCAAGACGTGAAACACTCCTCAGAGTTCAAAGTAGGCTAATAACAGTTTATTACAACTAATTTAAGGTGGAGCAGTTTTAGAGGCATTATGAATCAACGTGAGAATCCACTGGTAATGGAAAACCCATGGAAATTACGTTTATTTAAAAAGTAATGCCATCAGTCCAAGTGCTTAAGCCTACTCCTCATGACCTCGCTGTGCCAGAAGCACAGAATATTACATTATTATAATAGTAATAATTCATTTTGCGTGACAATGTTCTCAGACATGTCCTCATTCAAATGCTAAAGTCCCATAATTGGTAGGGATACCATGACCTGTCAATCACTGAATAATAACAATCAAGTCTTTTCTGTCCAAAGATTGACAGATCAGACGCATAATAGTCCCACCCATTTTAGGGTTTAGGCCACACCCACTCATCATTATTTGAACTGTAAGGTACCACAACCACTAATTCCTATTGGCTAGATGTTGAATAAGTAGTATGTCAGGGGTCTGAAATGTTCTGAAAAATGCACACATTGTATCAAAGAACCACTTGACAAAATGTTTTGTTCACAAAATCTGGTGTCAGAACCAGCAATAGGATTCCTGAAGATGAATTTCAAGTGTTCTGAATCATCATGCCAATGTGCATACCATATATACAGCCTACATCAGTGGTTCTCGACTCGGGCCAGAAAGGGCCGGTGTGGGTGCAGGCTTTTGTTTCAACCAAGCAGTTACACACCTGATTCTACTAATCAAGGTCCTAGGTAAAGACTCCAAAGGTTGATGAGTAGAATCAGGTGTGTAACTGCTTGGTTGGAACAAAAGCCTGCACCCACACCGGCCCTTTCTGGCCCGAGTTGAGAACCACTGGCCTACATAATGCTCCATAATTTCACCTCAGGTAAATAATGACATCATCAAGGCAGGTTGTCATGGCAGCAGGCCAGGCTCATGTGAAGAGCAACACGCTGTGGCCATATGCCGACCAGGTGGAGACTGTATCCAGGCAACCTTATCAAAGCTCTGGGACGGTTGCCATGGAACTTTGACAATTTTTCAAAACTGAAGGATGCAAGTTGTGGAGCTATTTGTCTTGGTTTTACATTCACTGAAAGGATATGACATCATAATGGAAGAAGCTAACCCTTCTGTGCAGAGCAACTGGTTTCTATTGGAAATGGTGATGGCACGGCATTGGGTTCTGGCTGTGAGTTATATTACCCGGTGAATCTGAGACAACAAAGCCACAGGCCCAACCCTGACATTTTTCTGAAATAGTAAAAAAAAATAGTGGATATTTCTGCAATAGCTGCCAATCTCCAAGTTCATTTATTCACAATGCTGCAAGTGACTTCTCAGATTACAAGAGTTTTTTGGCAGACACATAAATTAATAGATTTTTTAGAGATTTGGTACTTTGTGGTTTGCCCGCAGTAATACAGGCAATAAATCTTGTTTCAAGGATAGACGCAAAATGAGATATTTTCAGTCCTATTACTAAGTCCCCCCAATTCATTTTTTTTCTAATGAATGTAGTCAATAAATAAATAAATAAATCGACTCAAAAAGAGATTAAAATTTTTATTTGTGGGTTTGTAGGAGGAGGCTGGGCCCCAGTTTTGGAACCCTTGCTTTTAGTCATTCTTAAATCCTTCCATCACTCAGGTGCTCTCACGTCAGCCAATAGAACGGGGTGAGAGTCTCACTTCCTGATGCCGGTTAGCCAGGATTGGTCGGATTCTAAGGCAGACCACTCGAAAGGAAAGGGGAAGGGGGGGGGGGGGGGGGGGGGTAGAGGGAGGTGGTAAAAAGTCTTCCGGATTAGACCTAATCTGGGTCACAGGGATGAACCTGGAGCTACGTCACAGTGCATCCTGCACGGGCTGGAAAGCCAACAGCTGTGTCCACTTGGGTTCGCGCCGTGGGGTCACGGCGCAGAACTGCGCGGGACTGGCGATGGGACGGCTGACGGGAGAGTTACTGACGGAGCGGATCGCGAGCGGGGGGGGGGGGGGGGGGGGGGGGGGGGGGGGGGGGGGGGGGGGGGGGGGGGACGCCGGGGCACGGGAATGGCGTGGGAAACAAGGACGGGGGAAACGGCGCACAAAAGAACAGGAAGACCGAGATAAATCCTGTCCTGGGATCTTATGTATCTGTGTGTTTGCACACATGGGCACACTGTATAACCGCCTCTATAAAGCTACATGCACCTGATGATGCCTTCATAATGTCTATTGTTTTAATAATCACTCATGGGCACGGAGACAGAGAGGGTCGCCTTGGCCTCGTACTCTACACCCCACCAGACTGGGGGCCGCTGGGCCTGTGGAACAGTACTCTCACGATTCCTTTAACATCTGCGGTGTGTGATGTCATCTAAACTCGTCTAAATCACCCAATCACCTCTACGCACCCCATTAAAGTCTTCCAGCAGCCTCCCAGGAGTAGTTTGTTTGTTTTTGTTTTTGTCTTTGATTCTTTTTTTTTTTTTTGTTTTTTTGCCTGTCAACTTCATTAAAGGCCCTGTGTACTACAATTAACAACGGCAAAAATAAAAAGACAACAACAAAAATATTTGTCACTGTTAGCAGACATATAACAGGCCACACGTTTAAAAAGGATCTGAATTTGCCTTGTTGACGATTTATTCATTTTGTGCTGATTTCGTTGTTGCTGTTTCGAGTTGACGCTGAGTTGTTATGCATGCTGCAATTCGTAAAAAAAAATAAGAAATGAAACGGCAAATTTAAATTGCTAATTTGCCAACGCGGTGCGTTTAAAAAGCACTGGAACCAAAATTCAACGGAGTAATGCATACGAGATGCACGGAGAGGCGTTTGCAAATTTCTCCGTTTTGCTTTGCAGATTTGTTTCAAATTGACAAATCTGGTACACAACTGAACTGAAGCAGAGCGGCAGAACAGCGCCATTTTTCCCGCGACCGTGCTGTACGTCGTTATATAAATTGCCAGCGCATTCTGAACTGACTTTGGAATTTTTATTTATTTATTTTTACCCGCTCTCGTTTTCTTTTGGGGTGGCGTTCAGTCAGTGTCAAATTCGAGCTTGTATAGTAGCGCCCCCCCCCCCCCCCCCCCCCCCCGTAAAAAACGACAGCCAAACCCCGAAACTCTGGCACCGCTCCGCACGCATTTCGGCCCTAATTACCTTCCTCTCGGGTTTTGTCGGTGGCGGAGAACAATGGGGAGCACGAGTCAGGGAACGTTCGTCTGTGCCTGGCCCTCTGAGGCTTCTTTGTTTTTCTTTTTTGTGTTTAATCCAAAATCCACTGACCCCTGACCGCTGACAAACCACTGACCGTTTATTCAGGCTACAAACGCTTAAATACTTTCACCTTTCACACGACGAGTGATCATTTTAAAAGGAACATTTATTTTCATTAGTCAGGCAGTCAGAAGCACATTCTTCATACGCAGGACCGTGGGGGGTGGGCGACACGTTTTGATGAGGTATTTTGAGGATGATTTTCTCGTCATTACCAGCAGGCGAAGAGTTAACAAATCTCAAACGTGTGTCTGGCGCAGGCCCTGGCGGTTGCCCGGTTACACATAAGGGGCGGTCGCCTCCAGTCCGGCGGCCTATCTTCGCGCACGCGGACCCCGACGGCACGGCCAGCTCCAGCCGTCGGCCGACTCACGGCTGAGTTTCCCGTCTCCGTCATTAGAGAGATCGAACCGAGGCTCACGAGGAGCGACCGGAGCTACCTCAATTACCTCGCGTCCGCCACTCCGGCCTGACCCTCGCGGCGGAAGATCACAGGGAAACCTTCCAGTAACGAGCTCCCTTCGCCAGAACCGTGTTTCCACGGGCCCGAAACACACGATAATAAATATGAAAACGGGAAAGACACAAGACGTGGGATTATGAATATGTTTTTTGCTCGGCGCGGCCGCCTGGGTTCACGTTTAACGATTCGCGCCTTCGTCGGTTATCTTAACATTCCGAGGAATGGCAGTTGGGGTGACCGAGCGAGAAGGCGCGGTGTCACCAACGCACCCCCGAACCACGGCCTTCGTGAGGGAAATTCAATTAAAGACACAAAGCGTGGGCGCGGGCACGCACACACACACACACACACACGCGCAGGGCAGTCTGAACACGTCGGGCACACAGCTCTGCGATACAGATATCTGGGGAACGGTGGGAAACGGTAATAAGCTACAGGTGGAATGAGGGTGAGAGTTAGAGAGAGAGAGAGAAGAGAGAGAGAGAGAGAGAGAGAGAGAGAGAGAGAGAGAGAGAGAGAGAGAGAGAGAGAGAGAGAGAGAGAGAGAGAGAGAGAGAGAGAGAGAGAGAGAGAGAGAGAGAGAGAGAGAGAGAGAGAGAGAGAGAGAGAGGGTCTCCAGCAGGCTCTTCATTCGGAGCGCATTAAAATAAAACCGTCTTGTCTCTTAAAGGGACAGGCGCCCCATTGACGACCGAAAAGCCAGGAGGGCGGAAAACGGGGAGCAGATTAAAAGCTACGTCCCTGAAACGCGGAGCGTACGCCAACCCCGAAAATGTCACACTTCTCCATTCGGATCACAGACCATAGAGAGCCTGGCAGAGGAGGGGAGAAATAACAATCAATAATTCATAAACGAAGACGGAAGCACAGGTCATAGCCACTGATCTGCATACCGTGTATTTAATTGTTTCCAGGTTTCGAAACTAAGCATACTGCATGCTGTACACATCAGCACAAGAGTTCCCATAGACACAATGACAAATACTGCGTACATAGTGAAGAAAGTGCCAGCTAAAAAGTTGCTGTTCCGGAGGGACAAAACACACTAGAGTGGTTACATTAAAAGCCTAGGGAAGCCAAAAAAAGCATTTTCTATCATGATATCTTACACATATAAAACCTGCACAAGCAGTGCAAATACTAAGTCCGCCGATTAATATTAATCTTAGACAGATTTCCGTAGAAATATAAAGTCGAAATTCTCTAAGTGTTTCCAGCCACGTCGTGTCATCTATGAAGCTAAGACTGCAGCGGCAGCAGAGACTGGCAGCTTTAACAGGGTTATTAAAACGTCTGTAAAGAGTATTTTCATAGCAGCACAGCACTGGTGTGATTTGACAAGTGCAGCGGTCCTTTTGTGTTGAAATATTTATCGCCTAACCTTCCAGCTGAGCATGAATAGGCTGACGCTCGGGTGTTGACTAACGTGTCCTTAAAATGTATTGTATCTTGAAAAGAACTGTGACATGTTATGGCAGAATTAAGAACTGATTTTCAATACAATGTCACTCTATTCAAGGATTCAAAGCATTATATATTTATATACTCTACTTGGTACACGTGCACACACGCACACACGCATACACGCATGCACACACATACACACACACGCGCGCGCATACACACACACGCGCGCGCATACACACACACATACACACATGTGCGCGCACACACACGCATGCACACACACACACATACACATGCACACACACACATATACACACACGCACACACACACACACACACATACACACATGGACACACATACACACACACACACACAGAGTTGCGAGACTCCTCAGGTTTTGTGTGTTTTACTCTGATGCATATGGGGATGGAAACTACATGACTGAAGCAGTATGAGGCTTTATGGACAGGGAAAAAAAAGTTCCTGCCACATTCGCCATTGATTTAGGCTTATAGGGGGGTGTGTGTGTCTGCATGTGTGTGTGTGTGTGTGTGTACGCGCTCGTGCACATGTGCATAAAAATACAGGCCTCAGCCATCTAGAGTGGTTTTAAGCCAGACGCTAATTAGATCACGTGCGAGATCGCTGCTAGATCGGTTTAAGATCACTCCGCACACTTTTAGAAAGGGGGGAGCATGTGACCGTGGACAGGACCCGCTCTGCTCTCCCCGGATAACCGCCATCGCTAAAAGCAAGCAGCCGTGCGCTCAAACGTCCCGCAGATTTGGGCATCTGGGCGAGCGTGCACGGGCATCTGCGCAACCGAAGCACATACGCTTTGGGTCTGAAATCCTTTCGAAGACGGGAGAGTGTCCGTGAATTAAACCCATTATTCCTGAAACGGACGGAAAAACTCACACACTCTCACACACACACACAATCACACACACACTCTCACACACACACAGTCACACACTCTCACACACTCTCACACACACACACACTCTCACACACACACAGTCACACACTCTCACACACTCTCACACACACACAATCACACACACAATCACACACACACAATCACACACACTAACGCCATCGCTCCCCGGGGCCTGAAGAGGGCGGAGCGGACCGGGACGTCGCGACGAATTAAATTAGGATCAAAGCTTGTCTTGTCGATGTGAGAGTTATTTACATTTCACAAAGTTAAAAAAAAAAAAAAATGGAAAAAAAAGAGCAAGGCTATGTAAAAAGTTGGATTATGGGTAACTCATTATACTTTCAATGACAATAAACGAGCGAAGTCTATTCTGGGACTAATTAGACGCAGGCAGAAGGCACGCGACACGCCCGTCAATACGTCAATACCGCGCACACGGGCGTGGCGACAGACGAAACGGGGGGGGGGGGGGGGGGGGGGGGGGGGGGCACTCGAAGGTAATTGGCTCGACACGCCGGTTGACCTCTTCAAAAAACACCGCCGACCGTCTCTTTGCGTCTGAAACGCATCGGCCTCCCCAGGGACCACTAAGGAGCTCGAGAGAAACAAAAATAAATCAAATTACTCCTCCGTCCAACGTTTCTGCCGAACAGAATTACGCGGCACACAAAACGCACTGTCCGTTCGGCCCGTTCTGGGGGAGTCCAATTAAATTTCTTCACTGATGAATTGCCGTTGAACCACGGCAAGGAGCGGGGGGGGGGAAGGGGGGTGTTTGGGGGGGGGGGAGGGGATTGAGGGAACCTGCTCTTTATTCTGCGGAGATTAAGTTCGGGATTTTTGGAAATCTCGACGGGAGAGGAACGCGCCTCCCTCGTCCGGCGCGAGAAAGCGTGACGCGATCGGAGGGGGATCACAGCGTCCGCGGCGTGCGCGAGGCCTTCGTTCATTCGGCGACCCCCACTCCACACAGAAGCGGTAAATCACCCGGCGAGGGGGGGCGATATGCGATATCCTGTTAAGCTGCCGACTCGAAACCCGAAACCGCTCTGGAATACAAACGCACGTAACGAATACTGAACAGAACCGCACGGCTATGATCTTCTTCTTTTTAAAAAAAATCTACCTGGTGTATGAAATCTTCTGAGAGGCATATAGGAAGATCTGTCTGTTAACCACGCTATTCTTTTTTTTTCTTTTTTCGATTTTTTGCGTAGCATATTACATAATTAATGTCCAATTAGACCAGCTCCGACAACAAGGGATCAAGTTCAAACTACACAGCGCAGCGTATAAGAGGAAAATATACGTTGGGACATATTGATTTTATTATTTCATGAGCCACTCTGTGATCTGGCGGCGAAATCGCTCTCGTGTCACATAAAACAGGATTCCCCATCAAAGGAGACCTACAGGAAGCGCGCGCCAAGCGCGCCGCGTACATCGAAACGAACGGCCGCTCCTCGGGGAGCATCTCAGCGGAGACGCAGATGCGCTCGAAAAGGGGGGGGGGGGGGGGGGGGCGGAAGGAGCGTCCGCTTCCGACATCAGACGTCTCAGACATCAGAACCAATTACGGGGACAGAAATCGGGGACGTAGCCGCGCGCTAACCCGGCTCGCGCGGAGGCCTCGGGTACGAGAGAGAAGAACAAGCGCGCCCTCCTCTTGGCGGTATTGGTCCTCTCTTTTTTTCGTCTCGGGGAGAAAGGGGGCTCTTGTAGCGCCTCAGACAGACAGAGGAGAATTCCTCCGGGCAGCGGCCGCTGACAGGGCCGGGCTTCCATTCGTTTTTGGCTCGGGCGCGTCGCCGGGGAAACCAGATACGGAGCCGGACCCCGGGACTCAGGGAACACTTCCTGCCTGAGCCGGGCCCACAAAGACTCGCACTCTTAATTAACGCAGGTTAACCTGTGCAGGATAAACACACACGCAACCAGACACATGCACACAAGCTACATACACACACACACACACACACATGCACACACACACATATGCACACATACATACAAACACACACATGCACCCAGACACACGCACACAAGCAACATACACACACACACACACACACACACATGCACGCAGGCAACACACACACACACACACACAAACACACACATGCACACAAGCAACTTACACACACACACACACACACACAAACACACACATGCACCCAGACACACGCACACAAGCAACATACACACACACACATGCACACATGCACACAGCAACACACAACACATGCACACACACACACACATGCACACACACATGCTTAACACACACAGTGTGTGACATTGCACACACACACATGCACTCACACACACACACACACACTCTCCCAATCCCTGTGTTGTTTCCGCTTTCTTTGTTTTAAAAGTGTTTCCTCTGTCTTCCATATCTTGACTGACTCTTAAACGAACACAGAAACCTGGATTCCTTTTCTCTCTCTCTTCCCCCCCCCCCCCCCCCCCCCCCCACCCCCCCAGAACACACAGTCGGGAGAGGCCGAGAGCCACACACACACACAGGAACAAAAGGAAAACAGGGCCCTGGCGTCCATCGGATAACGTCTCCCTCGCGGAGGGACCTGAGGAAAAGAGAAGAGAGATTTTCTGCCGGGATTCTTTTTTCCGTTTTTTTTTTTTTCTTCTTCTTCTTCATTTCATTTTTTTTTTTTGTTGGAATGTTGTCAGCGTGCATATTAATGAAGCGCCAGATCACCGCTGAAGATATCTGCCTCTGCCCGGACCCCGCGCGGCCTCGCGCTAGCACGCCAGCCAGAGAAATTAAAAATGGAAATTTATGTAACTCGACGGCGGCGCTAGGAGTTTTTTTTTCCCGCTCGTTTCTCTCTCTCTCTCTCTCTCTCTCTCTCTCTCTCTCTCTCTCTCTCTCTCTCGCGCGCGCTCGTTCGCCCGCCGGCTGCGTCGTTCAAAGCTCACGCGGTGATAAAGCTCGCAATTAAAATATGAATAATAATAACAATTTTATTTATTTATTTATTTATTTATTTATTTTAAAAAAGTAACAGCCAGCCAGCGCGGCACCGCAGGCTAGGAAAGGTGATCGCTTTTGCGTACGGCTTTATCGGGGGCGCTAAAAAAGCTGGACCATCGGAAAGCTCCGCGCGGGCGCTCTCTCGTTTAACGACGCGGAGGCGGGAGGTTGCCGTGGCGTCGGCGCTGCGCGGCCCCAGATTACATTCCCGCCCAACCCCCCCCCCCCCCCCCCCCCCACCCCCTCTCTGTGGGTGGCCCACGCCCGGTCCTTTATCGTCTCATTAGCATTAGCGCCGCGGCGCTAGCGAGCCGCGCTGGAGCCACTCAGCCGCATTACAGGCAGATTTTTTCCACCGTTTCTAAAAAAAACCTAATTAGTTTGGGGCGCCTCCAGCCGCCGATACGCGGGCTCTTGGGCCCGGCTCTCTCTCTCTCCGCGAGGCGTGACATCACGCCGCGCCCCCCGCCGTGGCGAACGTCGCCGCTAAGGGCCACACCGAGCCCGGCCGAGCATCGCATCGCTCTCCGGCTTTGTTTGAAGTTGCCCGACAAGGACGCCGTTGTGTGTCCTTGTGCCCGTGTCTGAGCTGGATGTTTGCACCACGACGGCTGTGGGGGGGAAAAAAAAAAAAAACTCTTCTGGTCCCTTTGGGTCTTGGCTTGGCGGGCGAGGTTGTTCCCACCAATGAGACGGCTACGAGACCTGCCTGGTGATGCGGCCGAGCGCAGCTTCAAAAGTGACATTTTCCTGTCAATCAAAGCTGACCTTTATAGTTCAGCTTTCTGAAAGTGGTTTACAGCAGGAGACCAGGAGAGCCAGTGACTACTGTACACCCTACAGGCCACACGCAGTACTACAGGAGAGCCAGTGAACGTTTCACACCCTACAGGCCACACAGTACTACAGGAGAGCCAGTGAATGTTTCACACCCTACAGGCCACACACAGTACTACAGGAGAGCCAGTGAACGTTTCACACCCTACAGGCTACACAGTACTACAGGTGTGCCAATGACTACTGTACACCCTACAGGCTACACAGTACTACAGGAGTGCCAATGACTACTGTACACCCTACAGGCTACACAGTACTACAGGAGTGCCAATGACTACTGTACACCTTACAGGCCACACACAGTACTACAGGAGAGCCAATGACTCTTGTACACCCTACAGGCCACACAGTACTACAGGAGAGTCAATGACATCACAGGGAGGAGCTAATTTAGGGGCAACCTGAGGAACCCTGGATAACCTGCACCCAAATCTCAGGCAGGGTGAAGCCAGAGGTCTGGGTCACAGCCCCCCCACCCTCCCCACCTCCCACCTCCAGCCCCCCCCCCCCCCCCCCCCAGTGACAGAGTCCAGGTCCAGCTCTGTGGAGTGCAGAGGGCCCAGCTCTGGAGCTCGTGGTGAAAGCCATCAGTGATTACGCCAGCGCGGGACCCCCGAGAGGCCGGTGAGCCCGTGGCCTCGTTCCCAGTTCGGTTCCGCGCCGGGAGCCGCTGACAGAGAGGAACGTGCCTGGCCCGCCGTCCTAACCCCCCCCCCCCCCCACCGCCCTGGCCGACAGCTCAGAAACCATGGAAACCAGGAGCCGGACAGACACCGGCGCGGAGCCGACAAACTTCTTGGCGGCGTCCGAGCTCCCCCCATGGAGGGCCGGTAACGCTAACCGCCCGTTCGATTTCCCCGGCGGAAAAAAAAAAAAAAAAACGAACCGCTCCAGGTTTTATCGTCTGCGTAGCCCGGAGTTCTGTTCCGCGGGAGTTCTTTTCTTTTTTTTAAAAAAAGAAGCGTTTCCAGGAACCATATCTAACACTTTCTCGGCTCTCGGATAAATCTTGGCCGCGTTACTGTGACCCCGTGACCCCGCGACCCCGGCGGTCCCCGGCCGAAGCTCGAGCTCCATGCGGGACGGCCTACCGTTCGCTCCGAGGTGAACTCTCTCCAGATTATTTAAAACTGCCTCTCCCTCCGCCTGCCACGTCTCTTTCAGCTCCGATGATCGTCACAAACCCACCAGAGAGTTTCCGCAAGACTTGAGTTTTATTTTTCTTCTTCTTTTTTTTTAACCATTTATCCTTTTTTCTATACAGGATGTAATTTTTCACCATTTTCTTTTTTTAAATGATTCGTCTCTTTAGTTCAACATAACTTAACGCCTGTATATATAGGATATTACAAAAAAAAAAAACGGGTTTGGAAATACAATGATTCACACGCCGAGCTCGTACTTCCCGGCGAAGACAAACAGAAATAAATCAGCGTGGGTATTGTCAAGTGGCTCCCGCTCACTTAAGAAAACTGCTCGGGTAAGATATTCGGAATTGCTGAGAGGGTGGGAATTCTTTTGTTTTATTGACTCCGCCTCTGTCCGCCGGGACCGCCGAGCGGTGCGGGCGGTGCGCGGGTTTTGGAAAACAGGCCCGTTATTGGACGGAACGGGACCTCCCGCGACGTCTGTCCCGATATCTTTTTCCCCGGTTTGACGGGGACGATCTCTGTCACAGTAAAAACTTAACTCAGATACACTGAGATGTAGGGGAATGTTCCCCGGTGATCACTCCCCGAGTGAAACCTCGACAAGGAAACTTTGAGAAAAACCTTTTTCAGTTTCCACTTGCTTTGGATTTCAATCGCTCGTCCATTATTTTTGCAAATGACAGGTTTTTATTTTTTTGCCTGTAATTCACAAACACAGTTTGACAGGTTAATTTTTTTATAGCCTTCGCTCTCCAGACTGCCGGTTAGAGAGAAATTATTTTTAACTGCGTGTCACAGGGTTGAGTGCGCTGATTGATTAAACCCTGACCTAACGGTGGTCCCGGTGACCAGACGAATAGGTGACCAGGTGAAATGAGGACAGTCCCGATTTATGAGCACTTGTCCCGACAAAGGGTAGCACAGTTTGTTCTGATTATTAGAGTGAATGTGGGTACCCCCCCCCCCCCCCCCCGCACGCACCCACCCAGCCGGTTCACGATCGAAATCTTCACCCTACCGGTCCATGATCGGAATCTCAACCAAACCCCCTCCCCCCCCAGTTTCCCCCCCCCCCCCCCCCGTTTCGCAATAGCAATCTCCAGCCCCATCACTTGCTTTAATTTGTGCCCATCTGGCCACCGTATGACTTAAACCTAACGTGACACGGACTTCCCTGCAAGCAGCGACAGAACACTGAGGTCACATGGTTTGTATTTTTTTTTAAAAAGGGGGAGGGGCCAACTGTCACTCTCGGATATGAACCAATCGCAGTGTTCGGCTGCAGAGAGCAGAAGTCTTTCGATTGGTTCGAGCGGTGAATGACAGGTGATCCGCGATTGGGGGGGGGGGGTTCATGAAGCCGTCGCTACCTGAAGCTGAAGCGGAGCCGATTCTTAAAAAGCACATAAAACCGAACGTGGCTCGCTCGTGTCACAGATACCTGGAAGCGCAAGCCCTGTTAGCGCAACGCCGGCTACGCGGCTCAGAGCGGCGGCACTAAGTGCTGATTTAACACAGGAACCCAGAGCAGACTTTGCCGTTCTTCATTAATCCGAAAACGGAACGCCTCCTTAAGGAATCGCACTTTCGTTACAGTGCACAGGTTATCCATTAAAATATTAATGAGGGATTTAAATGAGAGTCCCGCAGTGCAGCAAGGCCATTACTGCGACTTACTATATGAAACTGAAATTACTGTTTAATAAACAGAACTACACGCGGCCTTTGTATGATTTATCACACGCAATATGCAGTGTACTTTCTATAAAACATGCATACAGTAGCATATTAATACTGTAGTAATTTATATGCTTAACATAAATTATTCATATCTTGACTTCCATCTCCTCCTATATATATATATATATATATATGTTTAGGCAATATATTAGTAGATATGAATGCATATTACTGTTTATGAGGAAGAGGCTCAGCTCTCAGTGATGTGAGTGAATCCTAAATCAGCTCTCAGTGTGAGTTCTCTCCACGGGGGTCACGAAACATTGCTGACAAAGGGAAGAATTTTTTTTTTTTTTTTAAATGGCGTGCGTGTAAGCGCGCGTAAACTTTTAACCTTTCCTACTCCATCAACAAGGCAACCTCCTTTGGGACGGGGGGGGGGGGGGGGGGGGGGGGGGGGGGGGGCGGCTACAAACTGTAAGTTCAGGCAACCTTACGTTTCCTTAGCCATATGTGGCGTGCTTATGAAAAGGCTGCAGTTGTCAGTGTTTTGCGTAGTAGTATTAAAGCCATCGGGCCTCATTCACAAAAACCTGCGTACGATCACTTCTGATCGTAAACTGCGCCTAAGAACGTTTCCAAGAACATTTCGGCATTCATCATTTTTTTTCTTATCTGTATTTGTTCATTGCTGTTTCCTCATGTGAATCACATGAAGAGGATTACACATTAAAATGTACAAACAGTACGCATTACAAGCCACGGTAGGAGCTGCACTGCAGAAATGCATGGTGTCGGTAGATTTACGGTAGAAGTACTCGGTGTTGGGAGGATATCGGGAAGATTCAATAAGTAAAAGTACGACTTAATAAGAACATGGGAGAGGGGGGGAAAGCGCTGTGACTGGGCCGATAAGGGCTCTCCTTAGACCCATTCTAAATACACCCAAAACGCTCCGGGCAATTTGCTCAAAATTGCACCTCCAACTAATGTGTCAGCGCGAGTTTCCTCACGTTCTCTGACGTCTGTATAACCGCAGAAACGAGGGCTACTTCAGGCCGCTGGTGCGCTGCGGAAAAGGCGGAGAGAGCAACAAGTGAGCCGTTTTAATTTCCAGAGTCATATTTTATTATTCGCATACGGGACGTCCCTCAGGTGCTCTCTCTCGAACTCGCCTGCGCTACCATCCTCACTCGCTCTCCGGCCGAGAAAGATTTGGAGTTATCTGATTTACTTTTTTTATTTTCGACATCGGCCCTCTGCTCCCACTCGATTCATCATCGCGCGTAGTTTCTTTCGCGTCGTCAATTTTACTGCATGCAGGGAAAAAAAACATCTGGCAGAACGGATTTCTGGAGGCCAAGAACAACACGATTGCTCAAGATACGGTTGCGTCCTTATTGGGACGCGCCCGTTCCCAGAATCCTCTGCGGGCGACGGAGGCGTTTCTATCGGCACCTCGGTTCGGCTTTCATGTTGACGTTGCTTTGTTTTTTACGGACGTCAGAACCGCGTTGACATGAGGAGGTGAGAACGACAAACAGATGAGGCTAACAGAGTGGAAACAGAATGTGAGCGAAATTTGAAAGTCAAATTTAAATCAGAGCAGGAGTGCGCTGAGGTCTTGGAGAGAGAGTGATAAAGAGAGAGAGAGAGAGAGAGAGAGAGAGAGAGAGAGAGAGAGCGGCAACTAAACCCTTTTCCACGGGGAAGACAGAATCTAACCCAAGGGAAGGGTTCGTATGGACGAGCCAAGCATTTCGATTCTGACAATCTTGCAAGGGGTCATCTTCTTAATGTGCAATTGAACCACCTATTTTTACTTTGAGTGACTCACAGGTGCTCTTTGTATTTTTACTAAACTCCAACTTCCAATGGTGAGCCCACAGTAAACATGGCCATCAGAACCAGAGGGGATTCGCGGGTTAAACAACAATAAGCGCCACGGGTTTCGGGTCCGACGCAGGACACCGCTTTCGTGCCCCTCGACCCAGAACAGTAGTTTACCTCAGTTACACCCCCCCCCCCACCCCCCCCACCAAAAGTATGAGACCTCATAAATGTGTCAGAGAATGTTCTGGAAGTGGGAGTGTGTGTCATGCAGGGGGAGGGGGGGGGGGGGGGGGCGGTCTTTTTCATAACTGAAGGGTGTAATATAATCTGAGTTATGGACTGCTGAGGCTCGACTCACTCACTTCCACACAGTGGGGGTTTGGGGAGGGTGGGGTGGTAGGGAAGGGGGGGGGAGGGGGGAAGGGGGGAAGGGGGGAAAGATTTAAGGTTTGGATCGGAGGAATGACTGATTAAGGCATCAAGAAATAAATAAGATGGAAGTTTGGAACGGTCGGGCGGGAGCTGGCCCAGGGCCCCTCAGAAGAGTTCGCAATCTATAAACGGCTCGGAGATCCCGAGATCTGGGCCTGACACCTCCAGCGGATCGCGGGTAATTCAGCGCTTGATACGCTTGGCGATAGGCTCTGCCTGTAATGTCGGCAGTTTCTTTTTGAAATGGCTGTTGCCGTGGGGCCGGCTCTGGCCCGACTGTGGGAGGCGGCGGGAGTGCTGCGCCCTGCTGTTTCGCATTAGGCGGCGAAAAACTCCCACAATTCCCTCTGCTCTGCAGGGAGGGAGGCGTGACCTGCGGAGCGGTCCCACAGAAGCAGTGCCAGAGTCTGCACACACTCTCACACATGCTCGCACATACACACACACACACTCACACACACGCACACACACACAGACGCACACTCACACACACACACACAGAAACACACACGCACACACACACTCACACACACAGAAACACACACGCACACACTCAAACACACAGACACACTCACACAGATACACACAAGCACACACAGGCACACACACTCAGACACACACACACGCAAACTCTCAGATACACACATTAACACAGTCTCCTAACACACATGCAAGCCTACATACACATATACTCATAGATACACGCAAGTGCACCCAGACACACACACACACACACACACACAGACTCAAACGCACACACGCACACACACACTCAACACACACTCACACACACACACACACACACACACATACTCTCTCCCTCACACACGTACACACACACACACACACACACACACACACACACACACACACACACACACTCAAACACAGACTCACACACATACTCTCTCTCTCACACACACATACACACATGTACACACACACACACACACAGACACAAACACACACACACACACACACACAGACACATCCATCATCATGAAAGCTGAGTTGGATTCCAATCACAGAGAGGTTCCCATGCAGAGACGTAAAAGATGTCAGATCACAGACGCGTCCCGCCTGTATCTCTCTATTTCCCTCAGTCTGGCCTGGAGACAGGAAGACCTGTCCCCCGCTGCAGAAAGCACTTCCTGATTAACAATCCATCATATAAAATAATCTCAAGCAGCATAAAAAAAGTTGTGCGATAACATTATTGTTGGAGACAGTCCGGCCTCGATTCATTCTTGGGGAAAGAGCTGATGTGTCTATCGACAGCCACATGTACTATAGGGCACATCATGCAGTTCCACAAAGTTATCTAACTTGACTAGAGGAAGAGGCCGAGCAAAGCCTAGAAAGCAAAGACTTGGCTTTCAATTCATTTTTATGAATATTTTTATGAATATCATGATTTTTCTTATTTTTAAATTGAATGGATTTTGTGATGTGTTGTATTTTTTATATATATATATATATATATGAAAATGCCCAGTGTTTCATCACAGAAATGAGCGTTTTCCATCGGAAAAGGAAGGTGTGAACAAGGAGAGAAAACAGCACCTCGGCGAGTTTGTTTGGTTAAATTAAAGAGTGCTTCCTGAGAGAAGGGTTATCTGCCTGAGAGTTCCAGAGAGTTCCGCAGGGAATCGAGTTCAAAATAACCTCCGCTGCTGCTTGCAGAGCGACAGAATCTGCACGCCGAGGATTTCTTAACGTTGACTGATGGGCCGACTGATTGCTTGTTTAACCGATTTTCACGTTCTGTGCAATCTTGCAAAAGGGGTAGGAATTCAGAGCAATTGCAGTGTCATCAGAGAACATCTGCTAAGAGTTTAAAGACAGCTGAATGAATACCATCTCTATTGTGCGGAGCCTGTTGACCGGGGGAATTCAGAAAGAAGGAATTTTCTCAGCAAGAGATAGAGTTTTGAGATAGCTTTAAAACATACTCAGGTCCCGTGTCACCGGATGTGAACTGAACCGGATATCAGAGCTGCACTCCCGTAAACGTCCAGGAAAGGAAGGGGGGGCGCTGTCTGGAGGAAGAAAAGCTCCACAGGTCCGTCTTTGATCGCCGCATGTGAAATGTATGGCAGCTTTTTCAAGCGGGAGAGAAAGAAAAAAAAAAAACAATTGAACGAGTTCCGAGAAACAAATCCGTACGCAAAGGCTCACGAACAATCAGAACCAGTCGGGAACCCGTTACTGGGCAGGTGCTATTTTCAAAAAAAAAAAGCATTCGCCATTTTTGGCGTGACAGCATTGTGTATCAGTGGCTGGAACTCTGTGACTAACACAACCCCTCCAGACATACGCAGACATGTGTTCCTTGGGGACAGCTGATTATTTGCAGGGTAGGGGGCGAGCGGGGGTGGGTTGGAAGGGAGGGGTCGCTATAATTCAGAGGTGTCTCCTCAGTTGCCAGGTCACTACTGCCCCAGCCCCCCAGAAGCCCACCGCAAACCCGTCATCTCATCAATCTCCCGCCACCTCCGAGCGTCATAAATGCAGGGTCTTATTACCGCGTTTGACTCCCTGACTGTGTCTTCGCCGCCAGTTAATAAATTTCAATTATTGTTTCCACGGGGGGGGGGCATCAAGGGAAGCGACGGTAAATTAGTGGGGGTGACTGTTCCCCCCCCTCTCACCGCCGGGCAGGGGGGGATCTCTGTCGCCCCACCCCGCCTGTTTCTCTTTAATCCGCTTTCAGTTTTGGGGGAAGACTTATTTTGCGGTTGAGCTATCTGTGGGTAATGGGCTGTCGTGCTGTAGTGCTATGGATGTGGGGTGCTGCTCTTTCACAAGGTCTTTGCCCGCACCGGTGGCCTTCACCTCATTTGTGGATGGGCTGAAATCTACAACTGCTCCCTGAGCAGGGTTGCCAGATGCTTGGCCATTTTTTATCATCCCCAGCTTCAAATGACTCTTCTTTCTACCCCCACCTTAAAAAAAATCCCCACATTTACCATTGACTCCCATTGGGGTTGGCCCAATTTGGCAACCCACTTTTGGAGAGAATGAGAGTAAAATTTTATTTTACAAGTCTTTCAGCATTTAAATGTTTATGCTTATGCGTTGCTTTTCCCAGGGAAGGTTTGAGAAAGGCACTATAAAGATCAAAAGTTTATATTATTTTATTTTTAAAGAATTTTTTAGTGCACTTGCAATATGCTAAAATGAGTATTCTTCCTTGACAATATTCGGTCTAAAGTTGCTAACACACTAAAGTTGCAGGATATAATCAGTCATGTATTATCGGAATATGCAATTGATTAAACTGGGCCTGCCTATATACACCCCTATACATCACGCTCATAAAGTTTATTGAAAGCATTAACTTATTACGCACATTGAGATGTATGAGGTCACCGAAACAGTCCACACTATTTTTCTAAATCAATCAATCACCTTGTTTTCACCATCCATTATAAACCAAAGTAGATGGGCAGGACACCAAATCATTTAATCTTTTACAGTGTAGACAAGGCAGATTAGCCACAAGCTTGACTGTCCTGATCAAAATGCTGAATCACTACCAACCCATACATGAATATATATAAGAACGCAACCCTTATAGGAATATGTAGATGCATACATATGCTACCCATATACAAATAGATATATGAACTAAACCCACATATATGAATCTCCCCAGTGCAGCAGGGGATCAGTTTTGCAATGGACCTTTCTGCACTGTGATCCCATCTCTATCTGTAACCCTCGCTGCCGTCCCCCATCTGAATAAAGTGGGAAAAATAGATAAAGGAGGGCAGACTGTCTGCTCTCCTTTAATAACTAAAAAAAGAAAGATTTCTAAATGACTCTGGGTTAGCCTGAGACCCCAGGTGCTCCAGGGGTTAGAGGTCTTTTAATAACTGATATAATTGCACAATTTCAATAAGGCTTTCTAGCACACATGCTCACACACAGCGCACACATATGCACACACACACACACACACACTCACACACACACGCACACATGCTCACACACGTGCACATATGCACACACACACACTCTCACACACACACACGCATACATGCACACACATGACACACAAACTCACACACGCGCACATATGCACACACACACACTCTCACACACACGCACACATGCTCACACACACGCACATATGCTCACACACACACACACACACACGCACATATGCACACACACATGCACACACACACACAAATACACACCAACAGTCACAAAGAGAGAGGGCAGAGTGGAAAAGAGAGAAGGATAAAGAAAAAGATGATGAGCTAGAGAAAGATAGATGATAGAGAGAGAAAGAGGGGGAAAAAAAGAGCAAAACAGATTGAAGCAAAGAGGGACAGTTCGGGACAGTTGTCTGATTGGGGCATGTTGTTAGCCATGTTGTTTGGGCACACAGGACCATAGGGGAGTCATTTACCTGGTCATGACCTTTGACCCCATTCGCAAGAACACACCCCCAACTCAGTAGGGAGCGATACAGAGATGGAGGGGGGAGAGAGAGAGAGAGAGAGAGAGAGAGAGAGAGAGAGAGAGAGAGAGAGGGAGAGAGAGAGAGAGATTTGATTTTAAAAACCCCTTTTATTGGGACATTTTCCAAACACAGAAATTACTATACTTCAAAATAAAAACAATAGACAAGAAACATAAAGAGAAAAACTATCAAAAAACTAACCACAGGCAGAAAAGACAGAGAGAGAGAGAGAGAGAGAGAGAGAGAGAGAGAGAGAGAGATATGGACTTTCCCTGCCGAACTGCTCGAGGGCGAAAAAGAAATAAAGCAAGGAAAGAATGATGGCGTTAATTCATTAAGTTTAATTGGGGCCAGCAGCTTCTCCCCCCCCCCCCCCCTTTTAAATTCAGTTTATTTCCAATCAATTTTTATGCAGCTGCCAATTAGGAATGAATAGCAATGGGCCGGTGGGTCCTTAATCAGGCACCTTTTACAGGGGGAAGAACATCGGTTTCCCTCCGATTTCAGAGATGGCCGCCCTCCTCAGGAGACACTTTTAGGAGCTGCCAGCACCTCCAGCCCCAGGGGAGGACAACTGGGGGCCATCGGGTTAAACCCCTACCTTCAGTTCCTTTTGAAGAGTGGATTTATTTAATTAGTTGGCCTTTTGTTGTAAGTGTTGCAGCAATGACAAAAACAACACCAACATTAACAACAACAACAACAACAACAATAATAATAATAATAATAATAATAATAATAATAATAATAATAATAATAATAATAATAATAATAATAATAATAACGGAGCATAAAAAATAAGGCTAAAGACTCAAACAGAAGCCAAAGCCAGCGGCCCCCCACAGGAGCGGTTCTCTCTCAGAGCTGTAATGTAAATCCATGTTTGCCACTTAGAACTTGAGCTTTGTGGGCTTATAACAATAAAAAACAATATCATGTGTATAATTTTTGTTTATTTTGTTGCAAATGTATATGTTCCCCTGGAGGGAACTTGTATATTAATTGCAACAGAACAATAATGCCTTTATGTAAAAAAAAAAAAAAAACTTTTTTCATTTTTGTTTTTTATATTGATAATTGAAGCCGTATCATTTTCTTGCCTGGGGAGGCTGGTACAGAGCAGAGCCGCCGTGTCAGAACAGGACTTAGCTTCACGGCGAAAGCTGTGATTGGTTAGCGGAAGGAATCGGTCTGCAAGCCTTTATCAAACTCACGCACGCCACAGTGGATGTCCAATTACCGTCTCAGTTCACAATGCCCATTGGTGCTTTTACGGCCTCCAGAATTTTAAAGTGATGTAGGCGCCCCCACCCAGGCTCACAGGTAACCAGGGGACCCCCATCCTAAGCTAAAATCTTTTTTATTTTTTATTATTTTTTAAAAAAATATATTTTCTGAAAACCCCTGTTGAGTCTCGGGGTGAAAAAGCGAGGCAGGCTGAACGCTGTTTTCATGTCTTCACTGAAATATTTTTTTTTTTTAAATGTTTTTAATCGGATGTCTTTAGTTTAAATGCTTTCATTATTGCAATTACATGCAATGGATTTGTAAAAATCTTCAGTTTGACATGAATATCAACAGTATATGCTGAGTTATAAATGCTGAGTTTTTTTCTTTCCTGACTGGGTGCCCAGACCCACCCCCCCCCCCCCCCCCCCCCCCCCCCCCCCCCCCCCCCCCCCCCCCCCCCCCCACCCCCCCCCCCCCCCACCACACCCCCACCTCCCCCACCCAACTTCACGGCTCCCCCTAGAGATGGCAGACATTATGATCATCCTCCTAGTTGCACAGGAGATCATTCTGAATGGCTCCCAAGACATTGAAAACATAAATGTTTAACAGACTCATTTCAGAGTCTACAGAATACCACGTTCCAAAATCCCAAGACTCATTTTTTCAACCTTTTTACTAAATAAATAATAATAATAATAATTTTTAAAAACCCACAAATTTATAGATTTAGTTTTCATTTTTTTTTTTTTTTTTTTTGCCTTTCAGGTCATCAAAGGACACAGCGTTCCAGAGGAAAGCACAGACATTAGCAGTATGTTCCCCCTTTGTTCAAAGTGCAAACGCATTTTTATTGCAAAATCTATCATACATTACCTGAGTAGGCTATGTGGAAGTTTGAGGAGCAATTTATCGATCTGGGTCAACTCCTGCAGCTCTCTTGTAGGGCATATAAAACAGTTTTTATTATTTTTTTTTATTAATGTAATATATACACTAATATATATGAATAATGAAACCAGTCCGTGTAATCTACATTCTTTCCAATCTGTTATAAATCTACAGTAAGTAGGCTAGGAGGATAACATCATTCAAACTTTTTGGCTTGTTCATTTCGGCACACTGATTGGTAGTATGTTGTTTTAAGATGGATATCACGTTTCTATATATTTTGGATAAATGGATGTGTATGTACATGTTCGGAGCAGCATGTTGTTTTACCAGAAAAAAAGTTAAAAGCTCGATTTTTATGGTTTATATCATGTTTCTTAGTGGTATTCGCATGAAGGCACACCAAACGCACTCCTTGTACATTTCCTGTGGGGTATAACTGGAGACAGGGGCGTCCGTGATGTTTATCTTACCATTGATTGATTAAGATTGTTTTGGAAGTTAATTCCTACTTGGCGTTCCCGGCTCAGAGGATAACACACCGGTCTGTTCTCTGGAGGTCAGTGCCGGTGGTCGTTAGAATCGTGACGGAGGCGAAATATTCCAAATATTTCATCTGGCACCCCCCCCCCCCCCCCCCCCCCTCTCCCTTTCCCAAAACGAAACAGCCGTTTAATCGAATGAATTCGATACACCTCCGACGACCGTTTTGGGAAACGTGTTTCTGTTTAGCCGTCAGAGCTAATACGTTGGTGGGAGACCGGAGGGCGGAGGTTAAAAAGCATGACGGAACCCAGTTAAAATAAAAACGCAATGTAATTTCATATTCTTCTGCGGAGGATGCATTAGCATGCTTTCTGCTAAAAGGCCGCCTGGAATGTATTTATTTAATAATATGTCAGACGCTAAAAGCTTTGAACCCGCTTTTTTCCCCCTGCCCTAATGCACAGCTACAAATGAGAATAATAAAATAATACATATGTGATCTGCGAACGCGAAATGCCATGGAGCAAATTAAACTGAAAAACAGTGCAACGACACTATTTGCCCGCATTAACATAAAAATGTACAATGCTTCTCATTTTTTATGCGTTTTTATAAAGGTCATTTCGTTTAACCAAATTACTTTTTTTTTTTTTTTTTTTTTAGAAATTGATTTATGCCGTTCCACTCACCTAAAATATTTCCACATCCCACTCAAACACGGTGGAGGTAGGCTGCACAGTCTGATATGTTAGAGTATGCTACTCTAAAAAAAATTAAAATAAACCTTAATTAAAACTGCAATAGTATTAGCCGAAGTGCTTTATTTCCAGAACATCTGCAAAAAGTAACATCCTCTAAAATCGATAGTGTTTTAAAAGAAAAAAAATTTCAAGTGTGAAAAGGCCCTGAATCTCCTTTTTTCTCTCAAGCCAGTTCTGGAAAACAGCAGGGGCCACTGTTTCTGACCCACTTACTCAACAAACAAAGCGCTCAACACAAAGGCCTGACAACTGGCCCAGCTAACACCTGTTGCGCCAGTCAGGCTCTTCTCCGGAACCCGGAAAACCGTCTCTGAGCTCAAGGTCGAGAAATAAACCACAGCACCATTTCCTTCTCAAGCAATGTGCGGGAACGTTCATTGCAAATATATCTGGGCCCTTAGAGAGAAGGTGTGAAGGTGTGCATTGCTCCTTGACTGAAGATTAAACGCAAACAAAAAATGACTATAATCTGCAACCTTTATAAAAGTAAAAAGGTAATGAATGCACTTTGACTGACTTCAGTCCTCATTTGTCATTAATGCTTGCGTTGGGTGATGTCATTCTGTTTGGTAATCCCCCCCCCCCCCCCCCGCCCAGTTTCAAAATCGCAAGGTTAAGCGTAGGAGTCCTCTTGTGCTAATACCGAAGCGCCTTGTACGGACAACCATCTTCATAAACGCATAAATATTCATAAGAGTGACATAAGACTGGCATAATGGCGCATAAGGCCTATTACAGGCTTCGCGGAGCGTGTCGGGGAAAATAACGAGCTCGTCGGTCCCGCGCCAGCGTCGAAAGCCGCAGCTGCACCCCTCGTTACATTTCGGCCGGGCGCACTTCGAGGAAACGCTTTTAATTTGACGCGTGACCACCGGGGCGCTTCTGCGCGCTTTTATGTAAACCCGTCTGAAGCTAACCAGACGTTATTTACAGTGCGCTCTCTGAGGCATGTAACGATCGCGCTGCGCTCGCATTTCTTACGTAGCTCCCCGTGAACGCACGGAGTCGCCTTCGATGCCCGTTACTATGACTACCGTGTGTGTGGTGAGGATGGACGGAGAAGCAGGAGGAAGGTGTTGGTGACCTGTCAGATCGGCGGTGTCCCTCCAGTAATCGAGGAGATGTTGGCCTTGTGTGCGAACTGTCTCTGGCAGTTTGGCTGGCACCATGCCGTGCCTTTAAAACACAGTTAGGGGAATGCAGGTTATCGTGGGGCAAACGATCGTAGTTTTTCCCACTTCCTACAGTGTCCGCAACAAGACAGTGAGCGCTCTGAATGTTTAATAAAGACCCATTTGTTCTTATTAAACAGCCAAATGATACTGTTGCTTTTTCAATTCACTAGAAGGGACCAAGCTACCTAACCCTAACCCTAACTCATCCGCAGTACTGCTGGTACAGAAAATCACACACACACACACACACACACACACACACACACTCCAATACGCAATCAATGAAAACCAGTGAAAACAAAACACACACACACCCAACTACGCATCAATATATAATACATAACCAATGGGATCCCGTGAACAGGAAGACACACGTGTGCCCAAACACCAACAGCATCCTGTGAACACAAACAAGCACACGCACACTCACACACACACACACACACACACACCTACACACTCACACACACACACACACACACACACCTACACACTCACACACACACACACGCACACCGCACACACACACACACACACAGACACACACTCTGAGCTGGAATCATCTCTCGTGTATGGATTTCTGTAATAAAATCTGCACAGAGGTGATGAAGGCTGTGATGTTTGTTGAAGGGAGAAATCACTGGTGTGATGGTTACTCCAGCTCCCCACCACAACGCACAGAATAGCTTAAGCCAAGCGTTTAGAGCGTGTGCAAGGTTGTCTATGTGGAAGTGGTGTGTGTGTTGTTTGTGTGTGCCTGTGTGTGTGTGTGTGTGTGTGTGTGTGTGTGTGTGTGCGACCACGAGCATATGTTTTTATCTCAAAGCTTTGAAGATAAATAGAAAGCACACACACAATATTTCTGTCAGGTGCAGGACAGATGGAAAATATGAAATCCAGAAACAGACTGGCCTGAATGCTGAACCCCATTCGTGCCACCCCATCATTGCTAGAACCTTCCCAGTCAATTTTGGGAAGGTGTAGACCCCATAGACAGGTACGTTCCTGCTGCCAGTCACCCTTCTCATGTACAGCTGCAGCATACTGACTGCAAGTCCTCGCTCAACCAGAGGGGGTGCTCTTTAAAAAAAAAACAATGAAACTATGCTATGCTATGGCTCATGGAACTCTCAGTCACAGTGGACCATAGAGGGCATATCCATGCCCCTCAGACCGGAACATTAGTCCGACACTGCACCCGGCGAGCCTCTGTCCTCCTGTGTTTTTTGGGAAGGCGCAGATTTTGGCCCACCGGGAACCCTTTGAAGGTGATTCACCCCGTTGCCTTTCACGGGCTCCCGTTTTGGGGCCAATCGCGGCGCCAGCGTGAGCTCGTTGCCAAGCGATGCCCTTGGCGGAATGGAGAACACAGCTGATGTTCCGTGTCTAAAGGCAGGCATCTCGACAACGACCGCGAAAACCAGACCCTATAAATTACATATTAACAGGCCAGACCGGTGTCCCTGCTGAAGACGTTCATTTGGGTCTGCACTTTCCCCGCATTTAAAAAATAAAAAAATAACTAAATAAATAAGCAACTAAATAAATAAATAACCAAATAAATGAATGTGATAAAAAGCTAGCCATTTCAAAAATCGCTCAGAAAAAAAAAAAATTATTATGGGATGTATGTTTATTTGTCTAAGTCCAAATTAAAATCTGCAAAACAAACAACAAAAAAAACAATCATGCTGAAGAACTAATGGGAACAATTTCATACTTAGAGGCTTTTTCTTAATGCCAGCTCATTATGTGCTGAAGACCATTAACATCGCGCTTTGAAAGGTTAAACACAAAGTCCCTTCCACGGCAGAAATGCCCCCGGGGCACGTGGGTTTTTACTTAATTAACGAGCGATTTAATGTCTGTGTGACTCGAGCGAGGTGGAAAGTACCGCTAACTCAAAGTTTGATTTCCGTTCTCGGGGCCTTTGGGGGTCCCCCCCCCCCGACGCGCGGATCGCGATCGCGCAGCCGGAATGTCGACAAAAACCCCCCCCCCCCCCCCCCCCCCCGGCCGCGCGCGCTATACAGTAAACCGCCGGCGATGAAAAATGGCGGAAACAACAAATGCGATCGCAAACGAATCGGCTATCAAACGTTTCTGGAGGAAACCATCGGCTGTGAATAAAATAATACTTTTTTTTTTTTTTTGTATTTGTTGCACATTTCCGACATAGTTTGGAATATCCAATCAGAGGCTGTGGGCCCACTTCGCTGCTGCGAAGTCCTCCACCAATCAGGCGAGAGAGCTGGGGCAGAAGCCGGAAGATGAAAAGAGATTTGGCACTTCTTTCCTCCTCCGTATCTTTCTGTATCGTTCCGACTCACATGCACACACACACACGCACGCACACACACACACACACACACACCAATTTATCGTAACAACTATTGGCCCAATATAATTACTGAGAATGAATATCTCATTTGTGACAATAACCATGACATTATTTTAGAGCTACAGATTATATTACAAGAACAATAATAATAAAAAAACTAATACACTGTTATTGCTGTCACTATCATTACCATTATCAACAAGTAAATAACTATTGTTGTCACTATTATTATCATCATCAACAAGTGAATAAACTTCTGCAGACTACGATTCGGACTTAAATGTGAGTCGCCTTGAACCGATATTACTCCTTCCCCTCATAATTCTCTCCTGATAAGCTTTGCGAAATGACATCATTCTACACTTTCATAATGTGCTTTCCCAGATAAGCTTTGATGTGTGGACAGAAGCTCTATCTGCGCCGCGATCGAGAGACTAGAAATAAATTAGAAATAAAAACCCCCGCACCGTTAATGGCTCTGAAAAAAAACACACCAGGAGCACACAGAAAAGCCGGCAAAGGTCGATTTCACTTTTCTTCTTCTTCTTCTTCTTCTTCTTCTTCTTCTTCTTCTTCTTCTTGTTTTGTCTCGTTTTGAGCCGAGGTCCTTAAATAGTGCTGCGTTTCGGTCACACGACGGGTCCTCCACAGGAAGCGGCCGCCGTGCGCGTTTCGACCTCGCGAGTCGTTTATTAACTTTCGCCGCTGCCGTACGTTTTTATTTTTAACGTTTTCCGGGGGAGAGGCTACGGGGCGTCCGAACAAACGGGGCCCGCCAGAAGCGCCTTCGCTCCCTCGCTCATCGGCGCTCGATCTCGCCGCGTGTTTTATTCATCCGGGACGACGGCATTAACGGCCGCGTCTCCCCGCCCGTTTCACGTCCGCCCCCCCCCCCCCGATGGAGCGCCCCCCCCCCCCCCCCCCCCCCCCCCGAAACCTCCTCAGCCTGTCCAATTTCTCAGCGCGTTTAGAAAGAGAGGGAGCACGGATCCCACCGCCCTCCAAGACATCGAATTAAAGGGCTAATGTTTCGCCATCGATTTTTCGCTCCTTTAATTTGTTGCTTATTTATGTGTCTCTGTCTCTTTTTCCAGAAAGAGAAAAAAAGGGGGGGGGGGGGGGGGGGGGGGGGGGGGGGATGGCGGGGGGGATGGTGGGGGCTACGCTGTCTCATGGATTAAGGGTCCCCCCGCTTCTTGGAAAATAAATGCTAAATTAGCGGGGGGCTTGTACCCCCAGTTTGCAGTCACCTGCAGGTCTGTCCCGTTAGAACGTGGAGAGGCTCTGTCCCGAGCTCTCTGTGTGAGGGGAGGGCAGGGCAGGACAGCAGCTCTCCTTCTGTATAAAAAGCAGAAAGACTCCATATGCCACACCCATGCCAGGCTGTGCTACGACGCGCTGTGGCACGCCACGCCCTGACGCCATGCCACGCCCACGCCCACGCCAAGCTGTGCCATGCCCCGACGCCGTGCCACGCCCACGCTAAGCTGTGCCATGCCACGACACGCCACACCAGGGCGCAGAGGAAGACTTGCGATGCGCGCCAGCCCAAGTGAAGCGAAGGGCAGGTACTGCGAGAGAAGGTGCCGGTGCGGTCATCTCTGTGCCGTGGCAGATCATGTGTACTTTTCTGTGGACTGTGTGTGTGTGTTTTTGTGTGTGCGTGCGCATGTGTGAGTGAGCGTGAGTGTGTGTGTGTGTGTGTTTTTGTGTGTGAGTGAGCGTGAGTGTGTGTGTGTGTGCGCGCGCGAGTGTCTCTATGTGCATGTGTGCGTACATGCATGTGTGTTCATGTGTGTGCATGTTATTTGCGTGTGTACATGTGCCAATAGGCCAGCATGTTTGTATTTATTACAGAAAACATCCAACAGATTTTTATTTATTTATTTATTCGTTTTTTTAATGCTGTCAGACGACCTTTTAAAACGGCAGCGGGAGGCAATGCATCGTTTTGGGAGCCCAGTCCAATCCAGGCGCTCCCACCTCCATCTGCTCGGGCTCGAACCCGTTTCAGATCGGGCCCCGCGAACAGAGACGGCACAGCTGTGTGTACTCTCAGCCGCGGCGCAGCCTCCGACGCCGCGCCCGCTGTGCCCCCCGGGTGTGGTTGCCAGCTCATATCCATATCCTCTCCTGTCTCCAGATCTCTTCAAAAAAAAAAAGGAGCCCCAGCAGCCACCTTTAGGGCCCGCCTCCAGGGGGAGGAGCTCGCTTTTCGAGATTCCCCGCGCGTGCTCGCGTGCGGCAATCGTTTTGCGTGAGCACTGATTGGCTGCCGGTGAGAATAAAAATTAAACGGTGTTGCTAGGGGACCGCCCTTGACAATCACAAAATTTTAATTTGCATAATTGAACAGTGCCTTTGTGATGCATCCCAAGGACGCCGCAAATGTTACACCATTGTTTTCAGACTCATTCTAATACACAAAAGATATGGTTTTTTTTTTCAAATTCACTGTACAAAACCTCAATTAAATAACCCTGTACTACCCCCACAGATAAAGCTCTGTAGATATTGTTGACCTCCCAGTTTTTTTGATCTATAATACCCCGGTTAAAATATTAAACGCGCCTTCTCTCAGTTTTAGGAGTGCACTGCAGGGAGAATCACTCAGCCTTCAGTAAAAGAAAACAGGCAGCAGAAACAGACTCCTAACTATTTACGACCAGCGACATCCTGCCTGTTTTTATTTGTCACATTTCGGGCTGCGTTGGCAATAAAAGAGAAATGGAAAATGCCGTTTTTTTTTTTTGGAAACCCTTTCAAAGGGAAAGGACAAAAGAAGTGGGTTCCCTTTGGAGCGACGGCCAAGTCCGCCCTGATAATAAATTTAAAAAATGACAGACGGCTTTTCTGGGCTGACGTCTTTCAGCGAGGTTCTGCGGCGCAGGTTTTCCGGATTAGCGAGAACGTAGCGATCGTTCGGCCCCGGGTCCGCTTTCGTTTCTACAACGAGATCCGCCGAAGAGCCCGCAAGAACCCCCAGAACCCCTGACATTTCGAACACGCCCCCCCCCCCCCCCCCCCCCCCCCCCGTTCCCGCCCGTTACCACGACAGCCTTTGAGGCGGCCAGCGTGTAATTGATGCTGATTAACGCTCGGTGGAACGCTCGGAGGGGAACCGGGTTCCCGAAAAACCGCGAAGGGGCTTCTCGGGGTGCCGAGTATAAAACGCTTGTAAACGCGTCGGTCGGAGGGCCCGACGTCAGACCGAAGCCGGAGTAACGCGAAGGACAGACGCACGCCGATTCGTCACCAGCGCGGAAAAAAGTAATCCCAGAACACGGAGGCCGTTATAGACGGACGGGATGACATGGTTAGAGCAGCGGTCTCCAACCCTGGTCCTGGAGAGCTGCAGGGTCTGCCGGTTTTCACAGTGACTCTGCACTTCATGAATCAATTAGAGCGGTCGATTACACGGTTAACTCAACTCGCCTGGTGTCCTGGGTCTCGATCGGGTGCTGATTTTTAAGGTGAAAACAAAAAACCAGCAGAACCCTGTAGCTCTCCAGGGCCGGGGTTGGAGACCGCTGTGTTGGACAGGTCCACACCGCTGGTGGAAAAACATCAAAAGGAGAGGAATGCTCCGATGCGGCAAAATAAAGCAATAATTTAATTAAGCGGTAAACCGTTCTGCCAAAAATCAATGTCACCGTGAAGAAAAATGTATAATTACTTCTTTTTCAGGAATGTGGGGGAAAAAAATTATTTTGCTTTATGAAATATCCAGCCCTGTAAAAAAAATAAAAAATCTGACTACACAAATTCGGTGAGTCCAATGTTCAGCAATCTCCAAGAGACATTCTTTATTTTAATAGGGTGCAGAAGGCCTACTATTTTGCAAATAATACCGCATATTTATCAATTATGGGCAATTTCATGGTTTTTTATGTTCCGTTTAAAAGCGAACGTAGACTCATTTTACATACCCTTCAGCTGAGTCATACATTTTTCAAAGCCGAAACGCCTCTTCTAACACACTGAGGATATATTTAAACATACTTTGCAGATATTCCCCTGATATTTTGGATCTGACACGACGACATTTATTACTTTAATTTGGTGAGCTGCAAGGTCATTAAGGAATACAGCCACATTCAGAAGAAGAAGAAAAACGCAGCGAATCGACGGCCCTCTCACGACTGTCCAGAGCGCTTTAACTGGAGACGCTAAAAGAGTGAGCTTCTATTGCTCGACACCAATTCTCACTCATTGCTTCTGGAGGGTGGCAGTTTGAGTAGCATGAGGGTTAGGAAAACAGGCTTGTAACCATAAAGGTTGCAGGTTCGATTCCCAGGTTGAACCTTCGAGCGAGGTACAGGACTTATGCTGAATTGCTTCTGTGTAAAAATGCAAAAAAGATGTTTAAGTTGCTCTGGATAAGAATAAAATTCCTGTAAAATGTTGCAAAATGCTTGGGGCCACAATAACATCCAGGGAGACGTGGAAGCATTCGAGGTGTTTATTCTAAATAAGCCCCAAATCTGCAGAATCTGCCTGTAGAATCGGAGAGTTCACCCCCACCGGCGGCTCGGTTAATGTGTGTGTGTGTGTGTGTGTATGTGTGCGAGTGTGTGTGTGAGTGTGAGCAGGAGTCACAGAGTTCACCCCCATGGGTGACTCAGTTAATGAGCACAGATCCTCAGTGGGATGGTTCAGTTCAGTTCGGTTCGGTCCTCAGGCCACTAGCTCACAGGCTGTTGGTGTTCCTGAGCACCCTTGCACCCCCAGCCCTGCGCCCCCCCCCCCCCCCCCCCCGCCCCCCCCCCCCCCCCCCCCCCCCCCCCCCACACACACACACATATCACCGCTGTGACATTTTCGCTGAGACCACCGGTCACAACACCGGTCAGACGTGACACACACGTGACCAAACTGCTGATCGCTGCGACAATACTGCTGACGCTTTCATCTGACATTCACACACACACACACACACACACACACACATCAAAAACACACACACACGTGCACAGACAAACACAATGGCTACACATTGACATATGCAAAAATGCACACACAAATATTGACTGTCTCTCTCTGAGACACACACACACACACACACGTGCACGTGCACGCACACACACACACACACTCACATGCATGAACGCACACGCAGATTCACACATATATACACACACACCAAAAACATACACACACACAAACTCAAAGGATACACATTGACATGCAAAAATGCACACACAAACATTGTCTGTCTCTCTCTGAGACACACACACAAACACACACACACACATTTGGCTGGTTATTCCACCAGCCAGCACACCTCCTGCAGCTGCACCTCTTCTCCTCTATATCTATCTTTCTGTCCGTCTTTCTCTGTCTCCGATGATTTCAGTCACTCACTCGTTCACTCTCTCCTATCGTCCCACTGATAGTATCTCCCTCCCTCAATTATCATCTCCCCCCTACCCATCTCTCCATCTCAGTCTCCCTTTCTCTCTCTCCCCCTCCCTCAATTATAATCTCCTCTCCACCCATCTCTCCATCTCAGCCTCCCTTTCTCTCTCTCTCTCTCTATCTCTCCCTCCCTCAATTATCATCTCCCCTCTCCCCATCTTTCCATCTCCTCAGCCTCTCTCTGTCTCTCCCCTCCTCCTCCTCCCCCTCTCTCTCTCTCTCTCTCTCTTTCTCTCTCTCTCTCTCTCTCCCCCTCCTCCTCCCCCCCCCCCCTCTCTCTCTCTCTCTCTCTCTCTCTCTCTCTCCTCCTCCCCCCCCCCTCTCTCTCTCTCTCTCTCTCTCTCTGACCCTGCCGATCATCGGCTCGGCGGTCTGTCCAGGGGCCAGGCAGAGGAGGGCGTGGCCAATCACGGGGCCCGTCTTTGTGTCGCCGGGCGAATATTTATTTTGTTTGTTTCCTTCCAGAGCCTCGCTCGCTCCCATCCCGCCTGTGATTTATACCGGACGACGCCGCCTTATCGCCGTGCTCCGCGGAGATGTTTCAACCGCAGCCGTGCGTCACGGCCTCTCTAAAAAAAATCTTTTATTAATTAATCAATTCATTTGTTTGTTTTACCGTCTTGGAAAATTAAAACAGGTTACCACATAAATCCAATTTAATGAGATGTTTCCTTTTAAGGGTGAGATTTGAAGTGGAATGCTCCCTTACATAAAACACTACTAATAATAATTACAATATATTATTATTATTATATAATAATAATAATAATAATAATAATAATAATAATAATAATAATAATATGTCGTCATCATCATCATCGTCGTCATAATAACAATAACAATAGTAATAATATTCATCATCATCATTGCCATCTTCTTCATTGTCATCAAATAAATGATTATTATTTTGTGTAAACAGGATGTTCTAACAAGCGGGCACACTGTCATAGCAACGGTGGCGCGGTGTTGAATCATCCGCGCGCGCGATTCCGAACCCGGAATGATGAAGTGCTCGGGGCGCAATATTTACTGAGTGGATTAGGCAAAGATCACAGCGCTGCTTTTTTTCCGCGCCGAGGTGTAATTCAGTTCAGTCTCTCCCCGTCATGCTCTCTAATCTAAACCCCCCCCCCCCCCCCCTATGAATAATGGATGGGCCCTTTTTTTTCACGCCGTCGCACATGTCGATGCGCGGCCGCTCGGCGTTCCCGGGAAAACGTCGGCCGTACGGAGGACCGCGCGGCGCTCCCCGAGCCGCCCGGGGCCCGTCCCCAGCTTCCGCTCCGGGAGACAAGACAGTCAGCTGACCGAGCTCCTCCAATCAGGTGCGAGGTGGGGGGGGGGGGGGGGGGAGGGGCAGGGGGGGTGGGGGAGCCGAAAGAAAATGTTGGAGCGGTCACCCGCCCCGCCCCTGTCACTTTTTAAATTGAGCGTCTGATGGTAATGACGCTCTACGTTCAATTAATTAAGTGATTTTTCTTCCCTCTTGTTTCGAAAGCCTGTGTTTGTGGAATGGCCCTTGACTTAAGAGCCAGACAGCTTGTTCATCACGGCAGAATTGGGACTTTGCGATCGATAGCACTGATCGGACGTATGAGGTGTGGGCGCATTTAGGCCGCCGCCGCCGGTTAGCCTGCACCAAGACCGGGGCCCGGGGCCGACCCGGGGACTTTGAGGAAGTGAGCGGACCAGCGGCTACCAATCACGGTCAAGTTTTCCTAAGCCCTGACCAATCGGATCGGACATTGGTGGGGACAGGTTTTGAGTGAGAAATGATTTTGGCCGTTGTGTGACGTAAGGAAATCAGCCGACTGGCTGTTCCCTCCTTCCCACACCTGCACTTCCTCTTCTTTCACCTTTGACCTTTCACCCTCCGGGGGTCAAGGCTGTGGTTCTTTCAGCCATAAAGCTCGGCATCTGAAATACAGCTTCTTCATGAAAAACGGAAAGGCGTCTATGCCGTGTGTTGATCAATGCGTCAAACCGAACACAGTGTGCTGCATCACGGGAAGTTTTTAACTGTGCCGCTGTGAGCAGAGGTAAGATCGTTTGAAATCACATTTGAATATTTCTGCCTCTTCGCCAGTTCGTGGGGACCTCGGGAGACCTGTCCCGAAGCAGACCTCGCGTCTCCTCGCAGATTCAAACCACACGCCGGCTTCTGTTTTACATTATCCCCAGCTTTGAAAAGCAACAGAACTGTTTAAAAGGGATTTTTGTGAGTTGTAAAAAAAAGAAAGAAATAAATAAGAAATGCTAAAAATGAGCAGAAGGATAAGAAAACAGGAAGCTGAGCGTTTCGTTCTCGGAGTGGAGAAATGCCTCCCCCCCCCCCTTTCCGACATGCCCATCACCTCACGCGCCCCAGTGATTAGGCTGATTGGGGGTGGGAAGGTATGGGCCATTTTGTGCCCATTTTTGTGAAGTTCAGAAACATTTTTTTTTTTAATGTATTTTTTGTCAGAATATTCCATATACCCACACACCCACCTTTCTCTGTAGGCCAAAAGCAAAAATACATGCACTTTATGACTGTGGAACGCATTCTGGAATCCTGCTGACAGTGACGTCATAATGCTGTCGTGGCAACAGCGGTCCAATTCCAGAATGCACAGCAAGGGACTAATGGTGTGGCTGGTACAGGCTAGAATATCCAAGCTAGAATAGCCCTCATCACCCTGACAAAGCAACTATGGACAATCGAATCAGCTGGACAGACAGGAGAAAGTCAAACGTGCACAGTTTAACGGCTCACACACCCCCTTCTGGCAGGTGGAGGTAATAACAGGCAGTCGCTGCTCGAACCCAGACGGTCCCTGGGGTGTCAATTGGTCGCTGGCTACTGAATCCCAGCCTGTAGTTGAGTTTTTTCCTCAAAATGGCCTCTCTTTATCACAGTAAATCATCAATGCTTTCAGTGCGACACAGCTGAGGAATGGCTGCACTACCGCTGTAATTAGGCACACAAAATATGTCTCAGGATCTCTGCCCATCAGATTTCTAAAGAAATTTCCAATGGAAGATGCTAGGTGTGTGTGTGTGTGTGTGTGTGTGTGTGTGTGTGCGCGTGTGTGTGTGTGTGCAGTGTGTGTGCGTGTGTGTGTGCATGCTTGTGTGTGTGTGTGTGTGTGTGCATGTGCGTGTATGCGTGTGTGCGTGTGTGTGTGTATGCGTGTGTGTATGTATGTGTTTGTGTGTGAGTGTGTGTGTGTGTGTGTGTGTGTGTGTGTGTGTGTGTGTGTGTGTGTGTGTGTGTGTGTGTGTGTGTGTGTGTGTGTGTGTGTGTGTGTGTGTGTGTGTGTGTGTGTGTGTGTGTGTGTGTGTGTGTGTGTGTGTGTGTGTGTGTGTGTGTGTGTGTGTGTGTGTGTGTGTGTGTGTGTGTGTGTGTGTCTTTAGGAGCTCTTGTTTCCACTCGCTCGCCTCCTTCCCTCGGCAGTTCAGTGTGCTGGAACCCCGCCAGATGAAGAGATCGGTGACACCTTTCCGGAAGGCTCTCCGCGAGGACGTCCCCCGGGGGGGTGGGGGGGACGGGGCGGGGGGAGGAAGATGGGGGGGGGGGGGGGGGGCAGGAGTTCAAGCGCAGCCGCGAAATAATCCGACAGGCGAAAGGCCGGAGCGTCCCGCGCCGACGCCGTTGTTCAGGAAGACGCCGCCGTGACAGGGGCTCCCCGTCCGCTTATCGGCCGCGTTTCCGCGGAAACGGCCGACCCCGCCACGCGGGGCCAAGCGACGCCTCAGAGGACCGCTAACGAAAAAAAAAAAACCAAAAAAAAACAACAGATTCTTTCCACAAGGAAGCCGCCGCTGGCAAAACAGCTGAAGCCCGAAGCCTCGCTGCTGAGCGTGGCAGAACAGTACAATGGGTAAAGAGCTGGTTGTGCAACCTGAGGGTCATAGGTTCAATTCCCGGGTAGGACACTGCCATTGTACCCTTGAGCAAGGTGCTTAACCTGCATTGTCTCAGTACTTATCCAGCTGTGTACACGGATGCAATGTCAACGCTACGTAATGCTATGTAAAAAAAAAAAAAAAAAAAAAAAAAGTTGAGGAAGTCGTTCTTACAAACTTTGCCGATGATAAGAGGATAAGAGCCTCTGCTAATAAGCCTGTAATGTAATGTAATGAACGTTGTGAATAGCATTTAGAAACTCGGACTGAAAAAACCTGCATTAATGCGGGTTTGCCTTAATGTAATTTCTGAACTCCTGTAGGTATAAAGACCACTGTTTTACAAAGTTAATGGCTTGAATTAGATAATGGGTTTAAGTATGAGCAATTCCTCCGGAAAAAAACCTAAAAACAAAGATTTCTAAAGTTCATATAAAAAAATAGAAATCTTTTATGAGTTTAGTTCGTCATTGTAAACTTCTACTTGGAAAAAATGTAGTGCGCAGGCACACACACACACACACACACACACACACAGATTAGATACCGGGTAAATGAATACGTTTTTACACTGTAAGCTTATCTCCGCGATATTTAACATGAGTTGTGATGCATTGCGCTACAACGAATATTTCCTCTTTCTCAGACGGGTTCTGCTGTTTCTGAAAGATAACCCACAGGAGAGATTCATCATCCACTTCCTCTCCAGCTGTGCTTTTAACGTAAGGCTTCTTCATAACAGCCGCAGACAGGGCAGCGCTAACGGTATCAGGAGCAGCGGTACAGCAGTGTAGTAGTACTACAGTGATTCACTGCAGCAGTAGCCTGGTAGCTGTGGAGAAATGGATTTACAATAGAGTAACAAGAAATGGTTGAGTGTGTGGAGTTAAACCATGCTTGCACACTGCAAAACATCTCCCTGTGTGTGTGTGTGTGTGGGGGGGGGGGGGGTGGGGGGGTGGGGGGGGGGGGGGGGGGTGATTCATTCTGTGTGGGTTATTAAGTTTTTCCAGGTCAATTTTTTTTTTTTTGTCATTGGCCTGATGTGTCCTCTTCACTGCTGGAGGAAACTGGCAAACAAACTGCACTGCAGGCCAGAGTCACAGACCTGACCTGATGTGTGTGACTGGTAGGAGGGAGCCAGAGAACACCACAAAACTGACCTCAGGTCAGTGTGTGTGTCACTGGACGGAGGGAGTCAGAGGGCCCCACAAAACTGATCTCAGGTCAGTGTGTGTGTCACTGGACGGAGGGAGTCAGAGGGCACCACAAAACTGATCTCAAGTCAGTGTGTCACTGGACGGGGGGAGTCAGATAGCACCACAAAACTGATCTCAGGTCAGCAGATGACTCTGGAAGAGCGGTTTTTGTCGCGCACAAACGCAGTGACACGCTCTTGAGTTATCACGCAATGTGTCATCGCCCCAGTGACATTTAATATGCCGCACAACATAACAACTTTATCTGCGCACGAACACTCCACAGAATAAACCAAAGAAGAAGAAAAACAGCCATAACGATTCGGAGAGAACTGGGCGGGGTGAACTTTGGGGGGGGGGGGGGGGGTTTGATTAGGGCTGAGCTCATCACAGACTCTCACTGCTTATCAGATAAATTAGGACGGAGCGACCCAAAATATGCAGCCCCTTCCAGAGGGCGAAACACAAAATCCCACCATTCTGACTTTCACCCACGGAAAGAGTACGTTTTATTTGCTCCATTTAAACTTTCAACTTCAATTCATGTCTGGTTTGCATTCCTTCTAAACCTTCCAGTAAACCGCTTTTATTATTTAACTTATGCAGTTAAAAGTCTTTAAAAAAAGTTTAAAAGTCTTAAAGATGCTTAAGAGTCTGGCTCTGGTGTTTTTCTCGAACTTTTATCCGGTCCACTTTATGCGAGGCTGTAATTTAGAGTAAAGTAAAAGTAAAAGTTATCTTAAAGTTAAAGTAAAGGGTTTCCCGGGGAAGTTTTACTGCGTGACACTTCACTGTTTTATTTTCACAGGGGGCTTATTTGGGAAGAGAGACAGAGAGATATTCCAAATTGTGACTTCAGTGATGAATGGCTGAACCTTGGCGAACGGGAGGGGGGTGGGGGTGGGGGGGGGGGGGGGGGGGGGGGGGGGCGCACGACGGTAATTGCCGCGGTTCGTGAGGTAAACAACATCAAGTGCGGAAGCGCAGCCGCTCCTCGCCCGAGCCCCAAGACAAAAAAAAAAAAAAAAAAGTCACAATCAAGCGCGCAGGCCTTTCTGAGCGGGGGGGGGGGGGGGGGGGGGAAGGGGGGGGGCGAAGTGACCCAATAAATTATACCCCCAGGAAGCGCGCGCGGTAAGTGGTGTTCTCAAGGCTGTACCCCCATATTTTCTGTTTACTACGCCGGAGCGAAAACGATGAAAAATTGGGGCGACAGTCCGTCCGCCGGCACTTACACCAGCCTGTCACTCCGGTATTGATTGTCATATTTTACAAATATTTTTTGAAGGTGTGTGTGTGTGTGTGGCGGGGGGGGGGGGGGGGGGGGGGGGGGGGGGGGGTTATGAAATGGTAGAAGTGGCTCTCAGAACCATGACTCACACGCGTGATTTCCCATTTTTCACGCTTCTTATTTTTAATATCTTTAAGCCTTTGACTAATTCGTTGCTAGCCCTTAAGCTCAGCACCGGGGAATGTGTCCAAAAACAACGTTCAGCGGTCTATTTTACTTTATTTAAAAAAAAAAATAAATAAAATAAAAATAGCGAGAGCAGAATCGTAACGGTATGATTTAAAACAGAAGAACATATTAATTGCGGTGGGTGGGGGGGGGGGGGGGGGGGAGGAGAATAAAATGTGACTGTCTGCTCATCCCGAAATACCGGCACTCGTTTAATAATTATTCTGCCTCCTTCCTTTCTTCCCGTTTGTGCGTCTGTTCGTTTCTTCGTCTGGGGGGGGGGGGTTCGGGCCGCTAACCCTTCTCTTTTCCCGCCATCGCTTCTTATTAACTCTGACAATAGCGGGGCCCCCGCGGGGGGGGGGGGGGGGGGGGGCCTCCTTTTAAAGCGGATAGATATGAGCACGTCTGCGGCCCCAATCCGAGGGGAACCTTTTAAAAACCCGAAAAAAAAATTGAAATATGCTGTTTCTGTTCCCCGGGCGCCTTTTCAAATACCGGATCGGGTATCCGAGAGGGGCTTAAACTTTTTTTGTTTTCACAGCAATCTGCGAGGAAACACAGAGAAGTGGAAGAGTGGAAGTGGGACTGGGGGGGGTGGGAGGATTTGGGGGGGGGGGGGGGGGGGGGGGGGGAGACCAGACTGTACAGTATAACTAATCTGCAGTTTTTCTTGGAATGAACAGCGGTACTGTAGTGGGATTAATGGCAGTGCATTAATGATGCTTAACTCTAAAGCCGTTAAAGCAGGACCGGCTTCAGGAAACGGGGGCACAATTCAAGATGGCGCATTTTCACCATTCAGTACATAAGACACCCCTCGGTCTACTGATTCAAACGGCTGCCACCGTCACACCTCTCTCTCTCTCTCTCTCTCTCTTTCTCTATCTATCTGTTTCTCTCTCATGAAGAGGTTTGTATTTTTCTTAAAGGAAGATGTGACTGGGTAAACATGACTACAGAACATCTACTTTAACATCTTCATCATTATTATTATTATTATTATTATTATTATTATTATTATTAGGTAAAATAATAAAGTAATATTATCTAGTAATATAATAAGTAGCAAAATGGCAGACATTTGCATTGCATTTATGGCATGAAAATGGTATAATTTTTCAGCATTATTAAATTAGTGTCATAACCAGCCCTGTCTCTGTGGTTTGCTTGCCTTGGTTTGTCTAGCAGACACAGTATTTTACAGAGTAAATTACACAGTTTTATGTCCAAAGGAGGGATTACTGGTGCAGCTGGGGATTAGAACCCAAAACCTTCCCATGCACACATGGGATTCGAGCCCAGGTAACCACCCCCACCTGCCCCCACTGCCGGCGAGCCAGATCGCTAACGTGTGCTTACATGTGTACCGCGTGTCCGTTCCAGCACGGGTCAGCGAAATCCCGCGTTCTGCCTCTGTGAACGTGAGACAGAAGAGCCTGCCATTAGGGGAGGGGGGGGGGGGGGGGGGGGGGGGGGGGGGGGTGGATGGGGGGGGTGGGTGTATCATCTCTTCTGACCCTACGTTGAAAATATTTGTTAAATCATACCAGCCAAAAGGGGAAATTCAAAACCGCACAAAGTCTGTACTTCATTAAAACGCAGCCAACGGACACACGCAGCGCACACACACACACACACTGCACACACACTGCACACACACACACACACACACACACACAGCGCACAGGACAGCTACACATACTCTCTACACGTCGTCTTCACCATGGACAGTGGAGAATTAAGAGTCGTGTATTTTATTTTATTTTGGGGGGGCGGGTTTCTTATGGAATGTGTTACTAAAGTGTGTGTGCGTCGGGGGGCAAGAACCAGTGGGAGCTTTTTAATGTATTTCTGTAAAAATAAAAAAATAAATAAATAAATAAATAGCAGAAAAATGAAAGACAGGACGCGAGGAATGTGATTCCTGACTCGCCCGTCCAGATAAGAAAGACCAATAAGTCTCTGCCTTAAACAGATCAGAGGGAGATGTGCAATATGAGGGGGGCTCCTTCGGTTGGCGGGGTGCGTGAGTGGCACCTTGGTGCCCTGCCCAGGCCGGTGACCAGCGGATAAACCCCGGGATTATAAAGATGCAGCTGTCCGTGCCCGGGCAAGCGTTTCGGCCGTCCTCTGCGGAGTACTCCCTTTCTTATTCCTTCTGCTTTCTCCTTTCTTTTTTTTTTTTTATCTTGTCAAATATCGTTATTTGTGAGGAGGTGGGTGGATGTGGGGGGAGCGGTGGGGGGGCGGAGGGTATTTCCTGTTAAAAAGGTTTGCGGTTATAAAAGACAAAAAAAAAAACATCAACAACAAAAAAAAAAAAAACAAGAAGAAAACAGGAGGCCGTTGTGACTCATTAGCTCTCCGGGGAACATTATCTGCGATCGGGGAATCCGTCTGCTCTTTGGACGTTTTTGGTCTGACCCCCCCCCCCCCCCCCCCCCACCCCCCGGCCCTCTCGAGCCACGGATCAACTTCAGATCTTTTTGAAAAATCTCCACCGCCAAGCTTCATGGAACGTAGGCCAGGGGAAGATCCCGGGCCTGATAGCGGGGCCTACAGAAGCCTGGGACAGGGTTTCTGTTTGCATGCTGGAATTTCGGGTCTGTGGTGGGATGGGGCTGGGGATGGGGGGGTTAGGTAATGGTCTGGCTTGTGTGTGCCGGTGCTCTGGTTGGCAGCTCCGTGGATTAATGACTGAGGGGCAGAGGATTAGGATCTCGGGACGGGACGCACCTGGTCTGGCCGCAAGAGAGATCCTTTATCACTCCGAAACCCAGCTGCAGTGGAAGGTCACGGAACGGAGTCTCAGTGAAAGGTCACGAAATGGAGTCTCAGTGGAAGGTCACGGAACGGAGTCCCAGTGAAAGGTCACGGAATGGAGTCGCAGTGAAAGGTCACGGAATGGAGTCCCAGTGAAAGGTCCACGAATGAGGTCTCAGTGGAAGGTCATGGAACATTGAACCTGTGTGTTGCCATGACAGTGGGAACACCAACAGCCACTAACATTTCTGCTCAATGTGGATGGGACTCTGGGAGGGCAAAGGGGTCAATCAACAATCAATCAACCAGTCAATCATTACAATTCATTTTCCATAGCTGTAGTTCCCACAAAGGTTACACTAAAGAATGAATCACTTTTCAGCCAAGGGGTTTTAAAATGAATCAGAAGTTCTCTTTTAATCTGGTATCACAAGTAACTGAGAACTACTGAACAATTTGGCATTCACACAAGAGTAAGTGAGTGTGTGTGTGAGTGTGTGTTTCATGCATTCGGATGCACTGACTCATGACTTGTTTAAAGATGTTTTAGCTGATCAGATTTCCACCCTCCTCACTCAGTCAGATCAGTGGTGCATCCATTTCATACAAAACACCTGACACCTGACGATTTCTCCAGTCACGTGGATTATCGCAGTACAAAATGGCGGATGTCCAGGGCACATCCCTGCATACTGGGGAGGCATCACACAGATATATTTCTATAATGCACAAAGCCACTATGCCACAGTTTGTACTATTTTACAGCTGGAAGTTTATGTTTTAGAATTATTTCAACCAATCTGAAATTATGCTGAACCCCAGGTAAAGCTATTAGTTGGCCAACCCACAGCCCCATTGAAGCAAGGCCCAACTATAAATAATGGATCTACAGTCCATCTTGCCAGTGTCTATCCCTGGGTTTCTCCTGCCAACAGCTTATTTACCCCCCCTCCCACCCCCATGTGCTGTTTCATTAGGTCAAATAAGGCAGAGAACACCAGGTGTTTTTACATTTATTTTTTCAGGATTATTTCATTTTTTTTAATTTATAATTTGTCCATTTCCTTTCTTTATGTTGGTATGTCCATTATTTTCTTGCTTTTCTGTCTATTTAATCCTTAATCTTGGTTTCCGTATTGTCTGTACACAGTGTTTTCACCGACAAAATCTCAAACTGGTTTTCTACCATTATTATTAATTTCCTGTTCCATTCTCGCAAAAAAAGAAATGAAAACGAATGAAATAGTGATTGAGAGAGAAAAGAAAGAAAGAAAGAAAGAAAGAACACCAGGTGATTAAGACAGATAGCTTACCCATAATCCTCTCCACTGTACTCTGGTCTGTGGGAACACGATTTGACCATATTGTTTTGGGTCTTTTTTTTTTTTTTGTGTGAGCATGTATTTCAAGACTTTGTTTTTCACCATGGGAAAGATTAGTGTACGGAGGGATTAAGTCCGTAGGAGGAAAAAACGGCAATTTTTTTTTTTTTTCCTTCAATGTTTAGTAAAAAAGGATTTGCAGCTTTCACGGGAGCCCAGACACAAAGGACCCCAGAATTCTGGGGGGGGGGGGGGGGGGGGGGGGGTTTCGACGAAGGCGACGATCCGCCGCCGAGCAGAAATGCCACATGGACCCCGGTCAACATTCCGCGCGGAGACCCCCCCCCCCTCCCCTGGCCCCCCCGGGGGGGGGGGGGGTCACGCTTCATATTAATCTGACATTTGCCTACGTTATTGCGCTGCGGTCACACGTGCGGGTCCCTGAGCTCAGGCGTGAGGGTGACCGTGCGCCGCGCACAGACACGGAGGGGACCGCGCCCGTTACGCGAGCCGCGCGGTCACACGAAGAGGCTCGCGGTCGACCCGCGGTCAGACTTAAAAAGCGAGCGGCGGTCAGGAGCTGGGGGCTAGGGAAGGTAGGGGGGGGGGGGAAGACATTTTAATTTAAAACATATTCAAAACCCCTTTATGGTTTTCAGGGAGCGTGTAATCACGACGCATTTTAGGCCAAATAACGATCCATACTGTGTGTGAAAACATACAGTACGTCCTGCATGCCATAAGTGTTCACACCCTTTGCTTGGCAAAACTAAATGAGTTCCAGAGGGCCAGGAAAAGGGGGGGGGGGTTATCAAAGTCACACACTTAGTTGAATGACCTCTCTGTGTGACATTATCTTAGGTCACGATTTCAGAAAAGCTATAACAGAATGAAAGTAGTGTATTTCTAGCAGAGATTCAAGCAGTTCGGCTGAAAAAAAAGTTCCATAAAACCTCATTAAAAACCTTCTTTCACATTCCATTTGGGATTTCAAGCATTTTTCTCCAGGTAACAACTCTCTTCTTGCTGCCAGTACAATACAGGCCAGTTTATTTATTTATTTATTTATCTATCTATCTATTTATTTTTAGAGAGAATGCTTTTTGCAAACCACTGCAGGAGATGCACTTAACATGAGTATCTTTAGCTTCCCCAGGGGGTGATCTTTGCAATGAAGTGCCACCATTTCAATAACACCCTCCTAACCTGTCCCCTCTTGGCATTTTGTGTCTGTCTGTCCGTCTAGTCTGTCTGTGCCATGATTGTGTGGAACAGAAGGCCCGTCTGCCTGCCAGACCGCAGCAGGTCCTGTCTATTACCCAGAGTCCTTTAGGGCCCCAGACATGATTCCGCAGTTTGGCTCTCTCATTACCAGGAAGGGGAGAGGGGGTTGCGAGCCACAGCAGGTAAGTGATTCGATTTGAGCTGGCCCGAATAACCTGAGAACTAAAGCCGCTAGTCCCCCCCCCGCCCCAAACCCCTCCACACCCCGCCGGACCCCCCATCGCGAAGACATGCCCAGAATAGCAACGGGTTCATTTCCTTACGAGAACTGGCCAGTTTCCGACGCGGATGCCTCCGTTTTACACTCTTTGTGCACTCTCCAAGAGGAGATTCGGCACGTTCCGTTTGCTGTGCCCCTCTCCCCCTCCCCCCCCCTGCCCAAAAAAGAAGAACCCTACTGATGAAACTTCTATAAATCATATACATGGGTTATATTGGTTGTTATAAGCTGACATGACCAGTTATAAGCTCTTAAGTCATTTTGCATAGTAATTTACCCAACCCCGGCCACGCCCCCCACCTCCTCACGCAACTCACGCCAAGTATTAACCAGTGTGCGGATATTATTTTAGGCTTGCTGATGGCTCCGTCTTAAAGACAAACCCTTCCTCAAACCCCACCCCCACCCCTCCCCTCTCCTCCTCCCACTACTGCACTCCTTCATGCTTCCGGAGATGGATGAGTCAATAAGCAGATGAGTCCTCCCATAAGTGATGTGGTTCAGAGACAGGGAGAGGGGGTGGGGGGGGTTGCATGAATTTAGCATGTGTAATACTTCTCAGTCCCAGTATAAGAACCTGGAGAACGTCCTCCACCTTTCTGAGGGCAGCTCCAAAATCTGGGGGGGGGGGGTTCAGGACCACTAGGACCACGAGCCCCAACTAGCGGAACGCTGTCCATCAAAATATGCAGTATGACGGTGCTTGGAAACCCTGCCTCCCTTCCCAGAATGCAACACGGTTAGAAGGGAATCTTACAGGCAGAACAGGGCAGCGTGAAACTGTTTACAGTGTATCAGGTTTTATCTTCTCATGAAGTACCTTCGAACGGAGAACGCGTGAGATTATGCAGTATGTTCATTTTTTTGGCGAAAAATGATTTATGTGTGGATAATAACTTCTGGGAAGCAGGGATCAATGCACATACGGCTGGCTGGCTGCATAGCGCATAGCATTTTTTATTTTTTAAACCACGGAGTTCGTTTTTTTTTTTTTTCCCCCCGCCATACTACGTGAGCATGAAAACAAATCTCACGTTTCAATTTACACGACAAATCATTTCAAAACAAATAAATTCTCCCCGCAACTGCCTGGCTTGCGATTGGCCTTCTGCTTCCCCCCCCCCGCTATTTGTCAAAATTGACGGTTACGTATTAGCTTATTGTCTCGGCCTCGTTGCCGATAACCGTACGCCGTTCGTCATTTCCCAATATCGTTAACGAACATCCCCGAGGGGGACGCCGTGCGCCGGGGGGAACCGGTTCGGTTCGGAAAGATCCCGTTCGCACCGGCGGGAGATTTAGATCTACGTTTCGGGGGAAAAGCGCAGGAAACCCGCTGTTTTTTCGGATCCGGGCCGGGGCCGGGTCAGAGCCCGACACCGCTGAGCAGGTAACCGCGAGAGAGTGGACGCTAACGCGAGCACGTTAGCGCGAGCACGTTAGCACGCTACTCAAAAAGCCTACAAAAACTGCGCTGCCACTCCAATCCAATCCGCTTCCTCCACGGCCACAGCAAACGTGAAGAGCAACAGAAAAACAACAACAGCAGCAGCAGCGGCGGCAATGAAGAAACAACAAGAACAAGCTTTCTCTACCAGTGAACTGTTCTATTCTGTTCTTTTTTAATTTACTAATTCTGTTATGTAGGTTTCTATAAATAGGCACGACCTGTGAAAGTTATTGTTCATTGTGCACTAGTACCATAATATAATTATAATATATTTCAACTGTAGTGAGTTCTGCTGTTATGCTGGGTTTTTTTTCGCCTAATTATAATAAAGACTTTTCCTGCAGATCAGGTGATTTGTTTTTTTATATGTATATTTGCCTTGCATCAGATTCACACAATATTTCATTTCTGCTCTGCCAAAGCGTGCTTACTCGCTTCGTAGGTGACAGAGCAAGCTTCTGCCAACCCCAGCGGCACATGTCCCCTTTGAGATCTGCATCGCATTGACATTTAAATAAAAGCTTGGACACGCTGACTCAGTAATTTCGCTGTCACAGATAAGAATTCCGTGTTCTGTGGTCCAGAATTTGGAACACTGTGTTGTGACAGGAGGTAGCTCTAATGGCATGCGCAGTTAAGGTCAGATTATAGTTTTATTGGTAAGACTCCAAGGCTCTTTGTCTCCCATAAATGCAGTCTCACGACACCAACACCAGTCGCTGAGGTCCTGTCTGCTCGCTGGCCTCGATGTGAAGACGGACCATTGCTCCAAGAACGTCGCGTTTAATGAAATATCACACCTCGGATGAAATTACCGTTAGAGAAACAAACTCATTGTGGCAAGTATAAACAAGTGTTAACGTGTCCCAGTGATCTAAATGACTTCTGTTAGGCTGAAATCCGAGTTACTGAAACTTAATGAATCTCTCTCCTTTTTTCTTATTTAGGGACAGAGCACACCGTCTTTGCTATGAAAATGAATGCGGGACACGACCTCCACATCCGCCACTAAATCACCGTGGAAACGCTGTGAGATTGCAGAATGAAAGCGTCAGACACGGTGACACATGATATTACCGCAGAGATACGAGCGTGTCGACAAATCCAAATCTATTAATCATCCTGGTTACGGATGACACGCGTGAAACCCGGTCTTTTCCGCGCATGTGTTACATCAAATAAACACAAATATCGGCTTAAAGGGGGAAGACGTTGGGTCACTTTGCCGGAGCTGCAACAGGATGTGACATCATGACACCTTGTCGTGCATCTCTGTTTTTAATAAAAACGCATTTCCTTATGAAAAGGAGTAATAAAATGATTTAATAAACAAGCTCTGGGAAATGAGACGTGTGTGTGTGTGTGTGTGGTCTAGGCTAGCATAAGTTACATTTATTACTGTAATGACATTTCCCTTACGCACACTCCTCTGGGAATTCTGTTTCTCCCACCTGTAAAATAAATGTAATGTGTTTCTGCCTGCATGTATTTGCGCATCAGATCATATGAGGATGAGTGTGTGTAGATGTGCGTACGCCGGTGTTTGAGATAGAACCTCTATGTGCCTGGTGTATGAATGTGTGCGTGCGTGCCTGCGTGCGTGCACAGTCTGACGTGTCTGTGTTGCGTGTGAGGCTGTGTGCGTGCGTGTACATATGCATGTGAACATACATGTATGCAAGCACACGTGTGCCTTCCTGAGAGCACGCGAAACAGCAACGCCGCTTCAGAGCAGGGCTCTGACACTGCAGTGATCTTTGAGCTTCTCCGAGAGATTCCCCCCCCCCAACAAAGGGGTCAGGGAGAGATTGACAGCCTCCACCCCTCATCCGTCCCCCCACCCTCAACCAGGAGAAGGACCCTGTGGCCTCTGTGGAGTAACCCAATCGATCTCACCTTCACCCCCCCTCCCATCACTGAAAGGTCTGAACCAAGGCCCCTGTCAATCACAGCACAGCCAACGCCCCTCATGCGTCTTACTTTCACCTTCTCTCTTTCCCCCCCGCTCTCTCTCTCCCTCCTTCTCCCACACTCCCTTCCCCCTCTCTCTCCCTCACTCCCTCTATCCATCTCCCCACCTCTTTGTCTTTCTTCTCTATCCACATCTTATGTCTCTCTTTCCCTCTCCTTCACTCTCTACCCCCTCTCTCTCTCCATCCTTCTGTCTCTCCTTTCCCTCTACCTCATTCCCTACCTCCTCTCTCTCTACCTCTCCCCATCCCTCCTTCCCTCTCTCTCTCACCCTTCTGAGTCTCCATCCCTCTCCCTCATTCCCTACCCCTCTCTCTCTCCCTCCCTCCATCCCTCCCCCCCTCTCTCGCTCTCTCTCTCCATCTTTCTGTCTCTCCCACCCTCTCTCTCATTCATTACCCCCCCCCTCTCTCTCCCTCCCTCCCCTCGGCCCCGCTGTCACTCTCTCAGTCAGGCCGATACACAGTACGGCGCTCTGAGCCAAAATGGAGATCGGCACGTTAGTATTTTTAAAGCAGCGCCATCCGGTCATTACTGTCGGACACGGATCTGCGCGGGACCGGGTGGGGGTGGGGGGGGGGGGGGGGGGGGACCCCCGGAACCTCGAGCGAAACGCACGACTGAGCCGCGGGATCGAAGCCATCAAACACGTCCCCCCCCCCCCCTTTCCCCAGCCCGACACACGGATCCACAGCCCGGTTCCTTTCCCAAATCAATCCCCCCCCCCGTGACACACAGCACACCCGTTCCGTCACGCGCTGACGGTACTGCGTTATAGCTTATTTTATTAAACCTTTTTGGCTCGACGATTGAATTTTGAGTCGGTAACCTGTAAGGGAAAAGGTTACAATAATACGCCGGCCACAAACCTGGGACCACCCTCAGGCAGACTGCGCCTGAAACAAAGGACTCGCGTGACAACGTGATTTATCGGGGCGTGTGATGTCACGGCTGTGGACTGCGCCAGAGGTGGCATGGCGTCCATCCCGGGGTTAAAGCAGCCAATCACGTGTAGCAGCAGATCTGGGATACCTGTGACCTCTGGAGCCGACCTCTCACCCGTAACCCCAAACGCAGACACACGCCCAAATACACAGAACTTCAACAGACAGATGCCAGTTTTTCAAAGAACTGCCTCACCAACATTCTGAACCATCGGGTCAAAAATCTGTCATTGGCTTTGACTTACAAAACAGAAAATAATTTGTTTTTATCCTTCTCAAATACAGCCTGGCAACTTCGTTTTGGTCATCGCTGTGTTTACCAAACTGCGGCTGCAATGAAGAGAAGTTGCGATTTATAGTGATGCGAAAGTTTAGCACAAATGTTGAATTGAATCCCAGCCACACAGTACTCATGGACATGCATGCTCTGAATACTGACAATCCTACTAAATGCATGCAATATCACAGGAACTTTCAGCCACCTCTCCCTCTCCCTCCCTCTCTCTCCTCACCTCTCTCCTCTGTTCACCATCCCTCTCCTTTCTCTCTCTTGATCTCTCTATCTATTCCTCTTTCTTCCTCTTCTGTCCCTCCATCCTTCTCTCTCCATCATTCCATCTCTTTCTCCATCCTTCCCTCTTTCTTATATTCTTTCCCTGCTCTCATCCTCCTCCCTCCCTCTCTCTCACCCCCTCTCTCCTTCCCTCTCTCCCTTCCCCCTCCTCTCCCTCCCTCTCACCCTCTCTCTCTCTTTCCCTCTCTCTCACCCCCTCTCTCCCTCCCTCTCACCCTCCCACCCCCTCTCTCCCTCCTTTCCCTCTCTCTCACCCCTCTCCCTCTCTTTCCCTCTCTCCCCCCTCACTCCCCCTCTCTCCCTCCCTCCCCCCTCCTTCCCCCCCCCTCCCCCTCTCTCTCACCCTCTCCCTCTCTCTCCCCTCTAACCCCCCCCTCTCCCTCCCTCTCCGCCCCCCCCCCCCCTCTCTCTTCCCTCCCTCTCTCTTCCCCACCACCTCCCCCTCTCTCTCTCCCTCCCTCTCTCCCTCCCCCTCTCCCTCTCTCCCTCTCTCTCTCCCCCCTCCCCCCCCCCCCCCCCCCCCCCTCTCTGGGGCCGGCTCTCACACAGAGCTCAGCTCCACAGTGTCGTCTCTCCCCTGTCATTAATTACAGGGGGAGCCCTGTGATTTTCGCCGCCGCCCCGCCGCCCTCCGCAGGGGGAACAGAAAGCCAGGTCCCGCCGTTTGATAGCCAGGATGAAAGAACGAGACGAACGCCTGTGTGTGAGAGAGGTAATTTATGGCTCCGCGCAGCTGTGTACACAGGATAAAAAAATATCTTTTTTTACATTTTTTATTCTTCTTCTTCTTTTGTTGCTTTTACACACTTCGGGTTAGATTTGTTACTGTGGGAATATGAAAAGGGGACGCGTCTGAACGCCGTTGTGATGAGCAGCGTTTGTAAATAACGCTTTTCGGCTGAGGCCGCGCGGCTTTGGCGCATCAGAAGGTCGAAGCCGCCCTGCAACCGGAAACTAGTCCGCGGGATCCTCAGCGAAACCCAATCAGACCACCAATGAGCCAGAGGTTTGATCTGTGGCTAAATAGCAAGCCGCCCGCTAGCACAAGCACAGGCTGGGCCCTATAGAGCGGCTCAGTCAGTAATGTCTGTTAGCTTTAGAGCAGGATGGGCCCTATAGAGTAGCTCAGTCAGTAAAGGCTGTTAGCTTTAGAGCAGGATGGGCCCTATAGAGCGGCTCAGTCAGTAAAGACTGTTAGCTTTAGAGCAGGCTGGGCCCTATAGAGCGGCTCAGTCAGTAAAGACTGTTAGCTTTAGCGCAGGATGGGCCCTATAGAGCGGCTCAGTCAGTAAAGGCTGTTAGCTTTAGAGCAGGCTGGGCCCTATAGAGCGGCTCAGTCAGTAAAGGCTGTTAGCATCAGAGCAGGCTGGGCCCTATAGAGTGGCTCAGTCAGTAAAGGCTGTTAGCTTTAGAGCAGGCTGGGCCCTATAGAGCGGCTCAGTCAGTAAAGACTGTTAGCTTTAGAGCAGGCTGGGCCCTATAGAGCAGCTCAGTCAGTAAAGGCTGTTAGCTTTAGAGCTGGCTGGGCCCTATAGAGTGGCTCAGTCAGTAAAGACTGTTAGCTTTAGAGCTGGCTGGGCCCTATAGAGTGGCTCAGTCAGTAAAGACTGTTAGCATCAGAGCAGGCTGGGCCCTATAGAGCGGCTCAGTCAGTAAAGGCTGTTAGCTTTAGAGCTGGCTGGGCCCTATAGAGTGGCTCAGTCAGTAAAGACTCTCACCACGAGCACAGGCTGGGCCCTACAGTCACATGGTCACAGGTTCGAGTCTGGGCTGGGATATCGCTGAGAGGGAGCCAGACTGTGACCGGCCATTGGTACCTATGAAAACATCAGAAAACCCATTTAAAATTGATGGCAAACAAAGTAAATATCATGAATACTATAATTCAAATGCAATATGATATGTATGAGGTCATTTAAAAAACAAAAATGTTCTCCCTAAAAAAACATGCATTTATTACACATTTTCTATGGTCATAGGTACACATGCTACAAGAAAAAATTTTGGTTCATTCAAAATCATTAACAAACCCATGTCCTAACCTTTCTTCAAGCTGCTAAACACAACCGTAAACTTGCCTCAACCCTCAGACTTACCGTTTTCCTAACCCTAACCCTAACCCTAGCCCTAGCTGTACCCTAGTTTGAGCCCTAAACCCTAATTGAAGCCATTGGTACCTATGAAAACATCAGAAAATCCATTTAAAATTGATGGCAAACAAAGTAAATATCATGAATACAATAATACAAATGCAAAATAATATATTAGAGGTCATTTAAGGAACAAAAAATGTTCTCCCAAAAAAATATGCATTTATTAGACAGTTTGTATGGTCATAGGTACACATGCTACTAGACAATTTTTTTGGTTCATTCAAAAACATTAACAAACCCATGTCCTAACCTTTCTTCAAGCTGCTAAACACAACCGTGAACTTGCCTCAACCCTCAGACTTACCGTTTTCCTAACCCTAACCCTAACCCTAGCCCTAGCTGTACCCTAGTTTGAGCCCTAAACCCTAATTGAAGCCATTGGTACCTATGAAAACATCAGAAAAACCCATTTAAAATTGATGGCAAACAAAAGTAAATATCATGAATACAATAATACAAATGCAAAATATATATTAGAGGTCATTTAAGGAACAAAAAATGTTCTCCCAAAAAAATATGCATTTATTAGACAGTTTGTATGGTCATAGGTACACATGCTACTAGACAATTTTTTTGGTTCATTCAAAAAACATTAACAAACCCATGTCCTAACCTTTCTTCAAGCTGCTAAACACAACCGTGAACTTGCCTCAACCCTCAGACTTACCGTTTTCCTAACCCTAACCCTAACCCTAGCCCTAGCTGTACCCTAGTTTGAGCCCTAAACCCTAATTGAAGCCATTGGTACCTATGAAAACATCAGAAAACCCATTTAAAATTGATGGCAAACAAAGTAAATATCATGAATACAATAACACAAATGCAAAATAATATATTAGAGGTCATTTAAGGAACAAAAAATGTTCTCCCAAAAAAATATGCATTTATTAGACAGTTTGTATGGTCATAGGTACACATGCTACTAGACAATTTTTTTGGTTCATTCAAAAACATTAACAAACCCATGTCCTAACCTTTCTTCAAGCTGCTAAACACAACCGTGAACTTGCCTCAACCCTCAGACTTACCGTTTTCCTAACCCTAACCCTAACCCTAGCCCTAGCTGTACCCTAGTTTGAGCCCTAAACCCTAATTGAAGCCATTGGTACCTATGAAAACATCAGAAAACCCATTTAAAATTGATGGCAAACAAAGTAAATATCATGAATACTATAATTCAAATGCAACATAATATGTATGAGGTCATTTAAAAAACAAAAATGTTCTCCCTAAAAAAAAATATGCATTTATTTACACATTTTCTATGGTCATAGGTACCATGCTGCTAGACAATTTTTTTTTGGTTCATTCAAAAACATTAACAAACCCATGTCCTAACCTTTCTTCAAGCTGCTAAACACAACCGTGAACTTGCCTCAACCCTCAGACTTACCGTTTCCTAACCCTAACCCTAACCCTAGCCCTAGCTGTACCCTAGTTTGAGCCCTAAACCCTAATTGAAGCCATTGGTACCTATGAAAACATTCAGAAAACCCATTTAAAATTGATGGCAAACAAAGTAAATATCATGAATACAATAATACAAATGCAAAATAATATATTAGAGGTCATTTAAGGAACAAAAAATGTTCTCCCCAAAAAAAAATATGCATTTATTAGACAGTTTGTATGGTCATAGGTACACATGCTACTAGACAATTTTTTTGGTTCATTCAAAAACATTAACAAACCCATGTCCTAACCTTTCTTCAAGCTGCTAAACCACAACCGTGAACTTGCCTCAACCCTCAGACTTACCGTTTTCCTAACCCTAACCCTAACCCTAGCCCTAGCTGTACCCTAGTTTGAGCCCTAAAACCCTAATTGAAGCCATTGGTACCTATGAAAACATCAAAAAACCCATTTAAAATTGATGGCAAACAAAGTAAAAAAAATATCATGAATACAATAATAGAAACAAATGCAAAATAATATATTAGAGGTCATTTAAGGAACAAAAAATGTTCTCCCAAAAAAATATGCATTTATTAGACAGTTTGTATGGTCATAGGTACACATGCTACTAGACAATTTTTTTGGTTCATTCAAAACATTAACAAACCCATGTCCTAACCTTTCTTCAAGCTGCTAAACACAACCGTGAACTTGCCTCAACCCTCAGACTTACCGTTTTCCTAACCCTAACCTAACCCTAGCCCTAGCTGTACCCTAGTTTGAGCCCTAAACCCTAATTGAAGCCATTGGTACCTATGAAAACATCAGAAAATCCATTTAAAATTGATGGCAAACAAAGTAAATATCATGAATACTATAATTCAAATGCAACATAATATGTATGAGGTCATTTAAAAAACAAAAATGTTCTCCCTAAAAAAATATGCATTTATTACACATTTTCTATGGTCATAGGTACCATGCTGCTAGACAATTTTTTTGGTTCATTCAAAAACATTAACAAAACCCATGTCCTAACCTTTCTTCAAGCTGCTAAAACACAACCGTGAACTTGCCTCAACCCTCAGACTTACCGTTTTCCTAACCCTAACCCTAACCCTAGCCCTAGCTGTACCCTAGTTTGAGCCCTAAACCCTAATTGAAGCCATTGGTACCTATGAAAACATCAGAAAACCCATTTAAAATTGATGGCAAACAAAGTAAATATCATGAATACAATAATACAAATGCAAAATAATATATTAGAGGTCATTTAAGGAACAAAAATGTTCTCCCAAAAAAATATGCATTTATTAGACAGTTTGTATGGTCATAGGTACACATGCTACTAGACAATTTTTTTGGTTCATCAAAAACATTAACAAACCCATGTCCTAACCTTTCTTCAAGCTGCTAAACACAACCGTGAACTTGCCTCAACCCTCAGACTTACCGTTTTCCTAACCCTAACCCTAACCCTAGCCCTAGCTGTACCCTAGTTTGAGCCCTAAACCCTAATTGAAGCCATTGGTACCTATGAAAACATCAGAAAACCCATTTAAAATTGATGGCAAACAAAGTAAATATCATGAATACTATAATTCAAATGCAACATAATATGTATGAGGTCATTTAAAAAACAAAAATGTTCTCCCTAAAAAAATATGCATTTATTACACATTTTCTATGGTCATAGGTACCATGCTGCTAGACAATTTTTTTGGTTCATTCAAAAACATTAACAAACCCATGTCCTAACCTTTCTTCAAGCTGCTAAACACAACCGTGAACTTGCCTCAACCCTCAGACTTACCGTTTTCCTAACCCTAACCCTAACCCTAGCCCTAGCTGTACCCTAGTTTTGAGCCCTAAACCCTAATTGAAGCCATTGGTACCTATGAAAACATCAGAAAACCCATTTAAAATTGATGGCAAACAAAGTAAATATCATGAATACAATAATACAAATGCAAAATAATATATTAGAGGTCATTTAAGGAACAAAAAATGTTCTCCCAAAAAAATATGCATTTATTAGACAGTTTGTATGGTCATAGGTACACATGCTACTAGACAATTTTTTTGGTTCATTCAAAAACATTAACAAACCCATGTCCTAACCTTTCTTCAAGCTGCTAAACACAACCGTGAACTTGCCTCAACCCTCAGACTTACCGTTTTCCTAACCCTAACCCCTAACCCTAGCCCTAGCTGTACCCTAGTTTGAGCCCTAAACCCTAATTGAAGCCATTGGTACCTATGAAAACATCAGAAAACCCATTTAAAATTGATGGCAAACAAAGTAAATATCATGAATACTATAATTCAAATGCAACATAATATGTATGAGGTCATTTAAAAAACAAAAATGTTCTCCCTAAAAAAATATGCATTTATTACACATTTTCTATGGTCATAGGTACCATGCTGCTAGACAATTTTTTTGGTTCATTCAAAAACATTAACAAACCCATGTCCTAACCTTTCTTCAAGCTGCTAAACACAACCGTGAACTTTCCTCAACCCTCAGACTTACCGTTTTCCTAACCCTAACCCTAACCCTAACCCTAGCTGTACCCTAGTTTGAGCCCTAAACCCTAATTGAAGCCATTGGTACCTTTGAAAACATCAGAAAACCCATTTAAAAATGTTGGAAAACAAAATAGATATCATGAATACAATAATACAAATGCAAAATAATATATTAGAGGTCATTTAAGGAACAAAAAATGTTCTCCCAAAAAAATATGCATTTATTAGACAGTTTGTATGGTCATAGGTACACATGCTACTAGACAAATTTTTTTGGTTCATTCAAAAACATTAACAAACCCATGTCCTAACCTTTCTCAAGCTGCTAAACACAACCGTAAACTTGCCTCAACCCTCAGACTTACCGTTTCCTACCCTAACCCTAACCCTAGCCCTAGCTGTACCCTAGTTTGAGCCCTAAACCCTAATTGAAGCCATTGGTACCTATGAAAACATCAGAAAATCCATTTAAAATTGATGGCAAACAAAGTAAATATCATGAATACTATAATTCAAATGCAACATAGTATGTTTGAGGTCATTTAAAAAACAAAAATGTTCTCCCTAAAAAAACATGCATTTATTACACATTTTCTATGGTCATAGGTACCATGCTGCTAGACAATTTTTTTGGTTCATTCAAAAACATTAACAAACCCATGTCCTAACCTTTCTTCAAGCTGCTAAACACAACCGTGAAATTTCCTCAACCCTCAGACTTACCGTTTTCTTAACCCTAACCCTAACCCTAACCCTAGCTGTACCCTAGTTTGAGCCCTAAACCCTAATTGAAGCCATTGGTACCTTTGAAAACATCAGAAAACCCATTTAAAAATGTTGGAAAACAAAATAAATATCATGAATACAATAATACAAATGCAAAATAATATATTAGAGCTCATTTAAGAAACAAAAAATGTTCTCCCAAAAAACATGCATTTCTTACACATTTTGTATGGTCATAGGTACACATGCTACTAGACAATTTTTTTGGTTCATTCAAAATCATTAACAAACCCATGTCCTAACCTTTCTTCAAGCTGCTAAACACAACCGTAATCTTGCCTCAACCCTCAGACTTACCGTTTTCCTAACCCTAACCCTAACCCTAGCCCTAGCTGTACCCTAGTTTGAGCCCTAAACCCTAAATGG
>CM045892.1:44110240-44163467 GCA_025169545.1 Anguilla japonica | reverse complement strand
AAATCATTAACAAACCCATGTCCTAACCTGCTAAACACAACCGTAAACTTTCCTCAACCCTCAGACTTACCGTTTTCCTAACCCTAACCCTAACCCTAACCCTAGCTGTACCCTAGTTTGAGCCCTAAACCCTAAATGGGCTTGGACATGTTCATAGGGCCCCGCATTGCTGCTTGCAACTATATTTATTTATTTATTTTTTTCACTTGCTGCAGCCAAAGATCAAAGTAAATGAAAGGCACTTTTTTTTGCGTTTGGTTAAGTCATCCATAGCTAAGGAGCCTAATTGCTGGGGTTGGTGGTTGCGGGCTGAGGGGACGGGGGGGGGGGGGGGGGGGGGGGGGGGTGCGAGGGGGGGGGGGGGGGGGGGGGGTATGGATTCTGGAACCCGACAGGCTCTTTATCATCAGCACCCCCTGACTGCGATGGATTAAACGAGTCACACTTTCCCCTTGAAGGTCCTCCCTGCGCTGCAGCTGTCGCTCGCAGTTTACTTCCTGAGTCACCGCCGCTGATTTATAAATAACACATTTATAAACCAGCCGGGGAGCCGCCTCGTCAGGGGGAGGAAAAATAAAATATATAATCCACAGGAAAAAAAAACCGGGAGTCTGGATGCTTGATCCATGGCCTTACGGTGTCAATGTGACAATGCAACAGTGTGTGTGTGTGTGTGTGTGTGTGTGTGTGAGAGAGAGAGACAGAGAGAGAGGGAGAGAGACAGTATATCTGAGAGAGTGTGTGTGAGATGAGAGACAGTATATGTCTGTTTCTGTGTGCATGTGTTGTGTGTGTGTGTGTGTCTGTGTGTGCGCAAGCGTGCATGAGAAAGAAAGACAGTGTGTGTGCCTGTTTTGTGTGTGTGTGTGCATCTGCATGTGTGTGTGTGTGTGTGTGTGTGTGTGTGTGAGAGAGAGAGAGACAGAAAGACAGTGTGTGTGCATGAGCGCGTGTGCACAAGCCTGTGTGTGTCTGTTCTTTGGTACCGGTCCTGTGAGAGGCAGGCAGGTTGATGGGCAGACTGAAAGTGGCTTGTGAGGTGGGTGTGGGGGGGGGGGGGGGGGGGCTCAAACCCTGGGGGTACGGGAACATCTGTTGAGCTCATCAAACCGGCTGCTCTGTCAGCACAGATGGCCATCTGTCTGCAGACTGCAGGTTACCACGGATACCAGAGGTTACCGGAGCGGGGGGTCAGAGCCCCCCAGGTCACCTCTCCCATTTCCCCCAGACTGGGTGACTGAGATCACATGACCCTGCACATGGAGCTGCACACCTAGGCCGGACACATTCGGGTGCATGCTTAGCTTCAGTCCTGCTCTCTGTCTCTCTCTGTCTCTCTCACAGACAGGCTATTTTTAGTCAGCAACTCCTTCAGAACACACACTCACATACACACACACACACACACTCAGCTGGATTGATCGCAAAAAGAGTTTTATCTGCGGTGTCACATGACCACACAGTGGCCGTGTGACCTCACAGCACTCACTGAACTCGCCAAAGTTCCATTCTGACACAATCAGACATTTTTTATTCAAAGTTTCATTGTGACACAATCAGACATTCTCTGTGCATGGCAGTCACTTGGGAGCCCAGGAGGACCCACAGGGGAATGCTGGTTTCTCTGGAGAGCTGAGGTCTGAAAACACCCTGAGAACTGCATGGCTGCACCTCAGGGAAAACCCTTCACCTCACTTTCACCGGAACACATCCTGCTGAAAACATGGGATTCATAAGGGTAAACAGAAGGAGTTTTTAATTAAATATATTTAAATAAATGAGAAAATCATTAAATTCAGCAGCAGAATAATTGCTGTCGTGATTGTTTTGTCTTGTTTCACTTGTTATTACTAAGATTATCACCACCCCCACATCTACTGTTGCCACTAATGATAGTGATACGGAAGCTGTAGAGGGTAATATGGACAACAATTACCCTTCCAGAGCGAAGGAGGTCCACAGGACTTAATATTATTCAAACAGCCAACGCTGACCTTTAGCTACGCCACACCGTCAAGTCATTCTACACCAGATTAGTCATTAGAAGAGAGTGAAAACCAGGGCGAGGTAGCACCCCTGTGAGCGATGGATCAACTTTTGTTTACTAGCATGTTTGAAGGAGACCACAGTCATCAATTCGGAAAAGTCGGCTTTAATGTCCCTTTGTGACTAATTAGTCAGGTGCCATTTTAGCACTCATTACGCATCTAATTATTAATGTCAATCAGCCCGAACATTAGACGAAATGGACTCATCCCCGAGTTGCAAATGAATACTGGCAGGAGCTATATTAAGATAACTAAAGTTGATAAACTGACCACCATTAGTTGCTATTATTGTCAGTTTTTAACAATTTCAGATGATGATGCCGGGAAGTAAAAAATAATAATTTTATTAGTTTGTCATTTCCCGGCAACATCGGTAGCATTATGCATCATTTATGCAATAATCTTATTTGCCATCATACAATTCTACCTATCATTAAATGCCAGGGAATGCTGAATATAATATATGGAACGGAAAGCACTGATCGGAGGAAAATGATCAATCGATAAAATCTGAAATAAATTAAGAAAGAAAGGGGGCTTATTCATCATAGGTTTATAAAAAAGCTGTCTCGGCATCAGTACAACCGCTGTGTTTTTCATTAGCTCTAACGCTAATGGGCACAGAGGCCTAGTCACTGAAATATGACTGTTGAGTCCAGTAGATAATCATCATTGGACAGCCATCTGATATCTAGATGAACATAGGAAACATCATTTTCTAATTCACTGGGGGAAAGCCCGCAAGTATTTGAAAATGACCTCAAGTCAAACTAGTTGGACAAGCAGCATGTGAGAAATGTGTTATAGAACACATTTGTGTGTGTGTGTGTGCGTGTGTGTTTGTGTGTGTGTGTCTCTCTGTATGCGTGAGTGTGCACAGTATGTGTGTGTGAGTATATGTGTGTGTCTGCGTTTGTGTCTTTGTGTGTATGAGTGTGTGAGAGTATGTGTGTGTGTCTGTGTGTGTGTGTGTGTGTGAGTAAGTGTGTGTGAGAGAGTGTGTGTGTGTGTGCATGTGTACAGTATGTGTGTGTGAGAATATGCATGAGTGTGTGTGTGTGTGTGTGTGTGTGTAAGTATGTGTGTGTGAGAGTGTGTGTGTGTGTGTGTGTGTATGTGTGTGTGAGTATATGCGTGTGTGTGAGTATGTGTGTGTGAGAGTGTGTGTGTGTGTGTGAGTATGTGTGTGTGCATGCGTGTGTGTTTACAGTATGTGTGCGTGAGTATATGCGTGTGTGGGAGAGTGTGTGTGTATGTGTGTGTGAGAGAGAGTGTGTGAGTGTGAGTATGTGTGTGTGCATAAGTGTGTGCTTACAGTATGTGTGTGTGAGTATATGCATGTGTGTGAAAGTGTGTGTGTGTGTGTGTGTGTGTGTGTGTGAGTGTGTGTGTGTGCGAGAGAGTATGTGTGCGTGTGTGTGTGTGTGTGTGTGTGTTTCCCAGAGATTGTAAAGACGGTGCCCTCATTTCTGGATGAGTCCAGAAACATTGATGGAGCTGTGGATGGAACCAATCGTATGCGCGCAGGCCCCAGGGGAATTCAATATAAATTCTGATTCTGTGTAAACACTGCCGCACACAAGGAGACACTACCTTGTGGCTGCTGAGCATTCTGTGACCCATTTGTACTCCCTGTGACAGGCTGTGTCGTTATACTTCTGTCTTCTGTTAGGAACAGTGGGCCTATCTCCTCATCAATGCTCAGATTGTGTCACTCGGTTCAGCGTTTGGAGTCACACCCTTAGCAGACAACATTTTTTGGCAGGATCGTTAACGACCGCCGAACTTCTTTTCCCCTCTCTCTCTCTCGCCCTCCCACTGGATTTGAAGAATTATTTCCCCATAAAAAAACCACCTTGTCCAAAACAGGCTAATCAGCTGGATCCGTGTATTTCCCCGTCTATTTCATGGCCACACGCGTTGCTACGGCGACCGCGTTCACGTGCCCCTCGCCCCTGTTTCGCCACACGCCCCCGTGCCCCCCCCCCCCCCCCCCCCCCTCCCTTCTTGGAACCCTTTGCTGATGTCCTCAGCCTTGGCTGTTTAATGAAATCCATCATGACACATACCAGAAAACGGGGAAATGGAATTGCTGCCTCTGTGATGTCATAATAGAGTCCCTCTCTCCGCTTTGCCTGACCTCTTTTCATCGCCACGGGCAACCTGGCGGAAGCTCATTTCGCAAACATTCCATTTTATTACACTACATCTTTATATTATATTGTTGATTGGGTGATGCTTTTTTCGGGAGGTGGGGGGGTGGGGGGGGGGGCGGTCAGTGTTGTCACTCCTTTGTCTGAAGATGCTAGTTTACACTGACAGGGCTATCGATTTGGAACAACGAGCAGTGATTATGCCCGCCTGATTCTAACGCACCCTCCCCCTGTGATTATTCTCCTTCTTCCCGAAGTGTTCCACTCCCAGAATTCAATTCCATTTGCCATATGCATGCCCACATTACCATTTCTGCAGCATTCATTTATAATGTGTTAGAGACCATTGTCGTCTAAAACCAGCAACGTGGGCTGAGTTTCTGCCACCCCCCCGCCGCCCCCCCGCCCCCCCACAAAAAAAATAAAACTACCTGCGGCTCATGGAGGCCCATTTCAAACCAGCCAAAATCTCAGCGTCTAAATCTTCATGCAAAAACAAATTTAATAAAGGAAGAAAAATGAATTACATTTGATTTGTTTGCAGAACATGACACATGACCATATGCAAAAGGCCTTTACTTTGCTAAATCTAACAGAAACGGAGATGTTGCTACTTAGCGATGCGTAAGTGTATGCAAAGATATTCTTCCGTCTCTTTGACATTTATGCACCCACAGGAAAACCTGAACTCTGGGCCTGCTGGATGCATACACATTTCTCGAGCTTCACTGAAGCATTGCCACCGAAATTCAGCATCTTGTACTGTCTGTTCTTCAGCAGGTGGACGGAAGAGAAAAGAAATTCAGTCTTTTCTGTGTGAATATGACTGGGAGAAACAGGACAGGGAAAGGGTTCAATTCTGACGAAAATATCCTGGTGGGGCGGGGCGGGGCGGGGCGGGGCGGGGCGGGGTACACCGTCGAAGCGCATGCATTCACAGCAGGACAGGTCATCTAAATTCTCAGCTCGCTGGACGCACCACTGAGATCGTGATTCTCGCTGACATCTGCGTCCTGTGTGGAGCTAAAGCAGAGGTGTGTTTCTGCAGTCGCTCCGTAATATCTGGCACACAAAAAAGATCCCTCGGCAGGACACCCAGTTTAAATTCCGCTGCTTTAATTGCAAGATTTTGTGTTTCCTCATCTCGTTTTCGACGTGAAGTTCACAAACTATTCCAAAATAAATTTTTTTTAAATCCTCATGCTATTATTCATTCCCACATTAGCGACAAGGCACAGAGGAAAATAAGTACAACCACATGTTATTAATGACACTCAAAAAAAGCAGAAAGAATGGCTTTGTTTTTTTTTTTTCAAAATTAATAAAGTTTTAAGTTCGAGACTGCCTCAGAAGCAAAGAGGAAAGCCTCCATGGATGTGGCATAAATATCCAGGCAGCGTTTTGAGAACACAGGCAGAACCTGTGAAACTACAAACATTACTATCAAGAGTTCATCTCATGGATTGACAGGTAAACCTCCCCTGTCCCTCCACAGTGTGCGGGGAACAGTTTACATTGCTCTGCCACTATTGATTCTCCATGAATTATTAATGAGCCCGTTAAAGCAAATTGTGGATGATTGTTGACATCTAATCGACATTAACGAACGTAAATATGGGTAAATGTGTAATTAGACCAGGAGGCCAGGTTGGTCGTATTGAGGAGAATCCCACAAGGTTGCAATGTTGTTGAGATAGCAGCAAGAGTATATAGCAAGTATTGGACATGCTCTGAAAATCCTCCTTTGTTGCTTTAGCAATATGTTTGGGGTCATCGTCTTGAAGCAGGGTGAAGCATCTGGAGGCATTTGGTTTAGCTTGAGCAGATAAGACGCCTATGCACTCTTCAGAATTCATTCTGCTGCTGCTTCCATCAGCAGTTACATCATCAATGAAAACAAGTCAGCCAGTACCCGTAGCAGCCTCACATGCCCAAGCCATAACAACCCCCACCACCACGTTTCACAGATGAGGGTGGATGCTTTGGATCATGGGCAGTTCCTTTTGGCCTCTACACTTTGCTCATGCCATCACACTGATACAAGTCTATCTTGATCTTATCTATCCACAAGACCTTTTTCCAGAACTCTGCGGACTCTTTTATGTACTTCTTAGCAAACTGTAACCCGGCCATCCTGATTAGTGGTTTGCGTCTTGCAGTGCAGCCTCTGTGGTTCTGTTTGTGAAGCCTTCTGCAGACAGCAGTCACTGACACATCCACGCCCGCCTCCTGAAGAGTGTTTCACATTTGTTAGACCGCTGTTTGGGAGGTTTTTCTCCATTAGGGTGAGAATTCTTCGGTCATTAACCACAGAGGTCTTCCTTGGCCTACCAGGCCCTTTGCAATTACTGAGCTCACCAGTGCTCTCTTTCTTCTTAATGATGTTCCAAACCGTTGATTTTGATAAGACTAAAGTTTGGCCCATGTCTCTACGACAGTTTTTTTTCTCATTCCCCAGCCTCATAATGGCTTCCTTGACTTTCATTGGTACGACTCTGATCCTTACATTGACAAACACTACTAACAGACTCCAAAGGGAATCAAAAGCCCAGAATCAAGACTAGATACTAAAAGCTCTCTTATATGCCTGCACTCTGCACTAAAGAAGCAATTGAGCACACCGGACTGAGCAAAAACAGCAGTGAAGCCATCTGTCCCAAACATTATGATGCCCTGTAATGGGTGGGGGGGTATGAGTAAAAAGTGCCATAATATCTTAATAAACATAAGAAAAACAAAAATTCATATTGAACGAGAATAGAATATACAGAAGTGTGACACATGTTTAATGCAGTGACATATAAGGGAATACACCAAAGGGTCCAAAGTATATCAGTTATGCTTTTTTTTTTAATAGCAAATTGCAATCATATTTTAAAGTGTCTTCTCGATTTTTCAACATACTTTCAAGAACATATGCAATCAAACCTGTGAACATCCAACACTACATCAGAGGTGGAGTGGTGGGAGGTTTTTGGGGGGGGTTGGGGGGGGCAGACTGATCTTGTGAACCAGCTAATCCATCACCCAAGGGGGCAACACAACAAAGGGGGTGATATCTGAGGCGAGGATCTGCCCTTTTAGTATTGGGGCTCACCCCCCGCCGATCCATCACCGGCCACCGCCCCCCCCCCCCCCCCATCTCCTCATCCCTCACGGGGCAAGGCCGGTGTCGAGGACGGGGCATCTCTCGGGGTTTCTGCGGAAACGCGGGACGGCACTCCGGGGCTTGGGTTACACCGGGGCCTTCTTTAATCTCAGTCTAAGTGTCCCGTCCCGGCTAGTTACACTGGCTAACGCTTTCCAGCACCTTCCACTGCAGGCTTCTATCTGACGTTTTTTGGGGATTTTTAACCTGGGAAAGGACACTGTCCATTTTTTATACACAACACAACAAACAGCTGAAATTTCTTTAACTTTTTAATGTTCAAACTAACACAGACACAGTGCAAAACTATGCTATATATAGCACATGGGACTTGAAAATGATAAACTCTTAATATCTTATTATACACTGTTACAAAACAGCAATGGTCAAACAAATCAAAACAGCAACCTAACCTCATCTAATCCTGGCCTGGACTATGTCATCACCACCCAATCAGGAATGACCAATCAGGAACCGACTATAACTGGTCTTCTGCCACAGCGTGACACAGGTGGTTCTGTCCCACCAGGTGCATTGTGGGCTCTGAGTCGGCCAGGTTTTCCCTGGGTTACTGCCACATCATTTCCTCCCAACATTCCACCAGGCGTTCCGCGGGCCGTTGGCCGGCCTGCCTCTCCTCCGGCCGGCGCCAGCTCTCTCCTGCAGCGCGAGGTGTGAAACGGACGCCGGGCCGGCTTCCCCTTTCCGACGGGCCAAAACTTTGCGGCAAATTAAGGTGCCTGAGAACGCGTCGCCCCGGCACGTTTCCCATAAACGAAACGCGCGCCAAAGACCGAAGAGAAGCCGCCGCAGAGGTGATCGATTAGCCGAGGAGAAGACGACCAGGAAGGGACGTGCGTGGAAAGGTGTTAATAAGCACTGAGCGTCCGAGAGACACAACATGGCAGAGCCCCACTGGCCTGTAGAGACAAGCCTCAGAAACATAACAAGAACGGTAATGTTTTTATCTCTTTACGTTTGTCCATTCCTTACAGCATGCAACTCTGGAAGTCGATGTCAGAAGAGATTTGAATGAATGCACTGTTCTGGGAGCCGCTGCACCATTTCATTCCGAGGTGTCACTTCTGCCCCTTGTCCTCATCGCGGATTCAACCCGGCAACCCCCCGGTGGTGCCTGCTGATGTAGTTGGCTGAATATGTTTATAAACAGAAAAAAGAAGTGTTTTTATGTCAACGCAATGATTTATTGGAACGATGCAACCCCGCGCAGCCCTACTCCTTATTCAATGTGCTGTTAATCTGGGCAGGCCGAGAGAGGGATCTCGCTCCTTTGCTTTTAATCAGTGTGTAATGTGGAGCTCGTCACCAAATTTGCATGTTTTTCAAGGGCAAGTCAGGACAGTAACGCATTTTTCCACTGCAACCCGTGAGTTTCCATATAAATAAGGAGGCCTGTTGAGTGACACACGCGCTGTGGGGGTCACAATCTGACCCCCCCCCCCCCCCCCCCCCCCCCCCAAGCAGAAAACAGAACAATATTTCATCATGGTTTTCCCTCCCTCGTGGATTTTGTTTGTGTGCTTTTAGCAGAAAAAAAGAAAATAAAAAATTCGCATTTCGAGATTATGCCACAGTTCCGCCTGTCATCGCTGCGTTTTGGCTCTGGGTGGCACCCCCCCTGGGTTTAACAAGCTGGTGAGGGCCTTCACCCCCCCCCCCCCCCCCCCCCCCCCCCCCCCCCCCCCCCCCCCCCCCCCCCCCATCCGGCCCTCGCTGTCACGGAACCACAGCTGTGCACAGCGAGGGCTCGGAAGCGACAGGGCGACGCAAAGGATTGTGGGTGTAAAAAGGCCGCTCTGACAGTGGTAAGCAAACCTGCCTAATTCTCTTTCGGTTACCATGCACTGGAGTGCAGTTCAACAGTGCAAAGACGGTTCCCGTTGTTTGATACAAGCAGGAAGGGCTGGCATTAATCTACACCCCTGTGCCACCTAGAAAACCATCACCACGCGGTGAAGTATCAGTACCGATTAAACAAGCAATGTACAACAATGTGGCATCGAAATCCCTGGGCTTGTAACTCAAGAGGTTGCAGGTTTGACTCCCAGGTGGGACACAGCCACTGCATCTACGAGCAAAGGTACGTGACCTCAGGTGCTTCAGAAAAGTACATCCAGCCATACGGACGACGCACCGCACTCGAGAAACGCAAGCTGGGCAAGTCGCTCTGTGTCGGGGCGTTTGCTAAAAAGGCAAGAACGCAACGAACGATCCGTAATGGATGGAGGGAGGGCTGCGGAGAGGAATGATGGATAGAGGCGGAGGGAGTGAAACGAGCAGATGGATTAATAGAGGGATGATGCATGCATGGACGTACAGTACGAACAGAGAGGGGGCGGAGGATGACAGAAGGATTAATGAGCAATTCATACCCGGACAAGAAGAAAGCAGAGATGACGGACAGATTGAGAGACGTACAGAAGAACGGATGATGGATGGAGGGGCAGTCGAACGAGCGGAAGGACGGAGGAACGGATAGGTGCGCGATGCGACCAGACGAATGGAGGAACGGAGGCGTGAGTGTGAATGGATGAGAGAAGGACAGAGTAATGGATGAGAAGAGGCGGAGAGAGGGATGTAGGGATCCACGGAAGGATGCAGAGGGCGATACTGATAAACAAAAAAAAAGACAGACGAAGATACAGAAGTAGAGCGAGTGCACGACGGACGGATGGACGACGGGATGGAGGGATGAGTGAAAGAGGAGAGGAGGAGGAGGAGGAGGTGGATCAGCGGCAGGTTTCGCGGACGGCGGCGCCCACGGCGGTGGAATTGAGCCGTCTTTGCGGCGACCCCGCGGGCCTGGGCCGGGCCGGCGGGCTGATTATCACCCTCCTGCAGCAGCGCAGTTAACAGAGCGGCTCGGACCCGGAGGTGTGAATGTTTCAGGTGGCTAACGCCACACGCCTGCAAGCTGTCACGCTCACACTCACACACACACACACACGCTCAGCGCACGCTGTACACACACACACACACACACACACACGCTCAGCGCACGCTGTACACACACACACACACACACACACACGCTCAGCGCACGCTGTACACACACACACACACACACACACACGCTCAGCGCGCACGGTTTACACACACACACACACACGCTCAGCGCACGCTGTACACACACACACACGCTCAGCGCACGCTGTACACACACACACACACACACACACACACACACGCTCAGACATACACACACACACACACGCTCAGCGCACGCTGTACACGCACACACACACACACATGCTCAGCGCGCGCTTTACACACAGGCTGATATACAGCGTGCGCCAACCTCTCTCTCTCTCTCTCACACACACACACACACACGCGCGCGCGCACGCGCTTTACACACACAGGCCAGAAAAGGAACCGGATATAAACATTAAGGGGGAAGGGGGGAGGACATTAGTGGTTGCACAAAAGATTAAGTAGAGTAATTATCCGCAGTGTAATTATGAGTGTCGTTTGGCTGATTAGAGTAGTCATCTTTAATGGAGACAATAGGGACATGTAGGTACATAATATTAGCGGTGTTGTTCCACCGAAGGTCCAGGCTAATGCATGCGCTGAATGTCACCATTTAGCAGATGTTAATGCTCCCGCACTATGGAGCACCATGTCTCTGTTGAGCTCGACGCTGCAAATTAAATAGAGCAAAATGAATGGGTCGCTAACTGTGGGCGGATAGTACATTATGTATGCGCGCACACACACACACACACACAGTAAATATGTACACAATCGGGGAAATGCACATAAACACAGGCGCGTACAACGTCCCTGGAAAAGTAGCTGCTTACATTACGCCAACACCGGCTGCCTGACTGTGTGTTTGTATGCGCTTTTGTGTGTATGCATGTGTGAGAGAGAGAGACTTAGTATTTGTGCATAATGTTTGTCAGCATGTGAATTTTTATGTGCATTCATAAATACACACACACACACACACACACACACACACACGCGCACACATACACGCACATACACACCCACACACACTTCCACACACTCCTCGTTGTGGCACATGATGCAAACACACAGGCCAACTTGCATTAAAGTCTCCCAGCCCTACTCTCTCTCTCTCTCTCTGTGGAGGACTCTAAACACTGGCAGACTGAGGAACTCATAAAATAAAAAAATAAAACCGGCCTTGTTTTTATTACTTCATATCTCGACGAACGCGCCACGGTGAGCCGCGGCCGCCGGTAAAACCGGTCTGGAAGAAGGTTCTAGCGTAACTGCGACAACGGACGACCGCTACGCCACAGAACGAGGAAAGGTTTAAGAACCAGACGTAAGAATTTTATGAATAAAGCCCCTAAAGCGGCTCGTAATGAACATTAACATAGCGCCGCCGCTATTAAAATACTGCAACCGGTAGTAGTTTATTTCTCCCTGGCACCCGGAAGCCGAGCGTGTAATAACTGAGAAATGCACGCGCCGGGGGGGGGGGGGGGGGGGGGGATGTTTATTGGCTCTTAACGTAATAACCCCCCCCCCCCCCCCGCGCAAGGGCACAGAAAGGGAGACGGCCCTGCCAGTTAAATTAAAAAAAACGGTCGGCCAAGTTTCCCCAAGAGTTCGGCGATACGGCAACTTCCTCCCGACAACATGCAAGGAACCCACAGGCCAGGTAGCAGAAAATGTGGGATGTATGAGTCTTTTCAGACTGGCGCTAGCTCTCCTGTAGTACAGTGCGGCCTGTAGGGTAAAAAAAAAAAGTTTCTGACTCTCCTGTAGTTCAATGGGTGGCAAATAGGATGGAAAATAGTCACTGGTTCTCCTGTAGTACAGTGTGTGTGGACTGTATGGTTTAGAATAGTCACCGGCTCTCCTGTAGTACTGTGTGTAAATAGTCACTGGCTCTCCAGGAGTACTTTGTGTGGCCTGTAGGGTTTAAATAGTCACCGGCTCTCCTGCAGTACTGTATGTGGCCTGTAGGGCCATGGTCCATGGGTGCGTGCGCTGGAGCAGTTCAGCCGCAGCGTTGATTTGGAGGGAAGTGTGGGTGGCACAGCGGTGACTCATCGAGAGGCTTGATTCCCAATTCCAAGTCAGATGGGAAAAAAGGGCCTAATTTAAAAAAATGTGAGAAAAAAATAATCCCTGGAAGTGCCTTTGCCCAATCTGGCCTAACAGACCTGCCCATCCTGCTCTCCTCCTCCAGTTTATTTGATTAAAAATGAATCCCTCGCTACCGAGTCATCATCTGATGACTGGTGAGCATTCTGGTGCAAAATGGAAGCCATGCGCTGCCAGATGGGCAGATGGGGGGAGGGGGGGGGCGGGGGGCACTGGAGGCAACTGAGGTGGATCAACCCGCTCCCCCCTTCCCTCCCCTCCCGAAAGCCTGCCCCATCTCATTCACTCTGCAGCACTTTGAAACCCCTAAAAGGAACTACTGGTGCCACGCTACACTGGTTATAGCGCCACCAAGTGGTCAGTAAGATTGCTCGTTGGCCATTCGCACTAATGTTGCAGGTTTCATATTAATCAGGTGGTATGACAAGAACCTGAGGAAAGGGAAATAATTTCATTTGATTACTTTACTGAAATACTTTACTGCTTTAACATTTATAGAGTTTTGCATATCGGAGCAATGACAAAAATGCAGCGAAGGAGAGTACGCGGTCTGTCTGTGCATGGCCTGAGGAGAGGTGTATCTGTCTGTCTGCCTGCCTGCCTGCCTGCCTGACTGCCTGTCTATCTGTCTATCTGTCTGTCTGTCTGTCTGTCTCACTGTGTCTCTGTGTCTCTATCTATCTGTCTATCTCTCTGTCTCTCAGTCTGCCTGTCTGTCTCAAATTGCCAGTGGACATCTGCTTTTTCCCCCCTGAAATAAGGCCGCTGAGCTGCTAAGCACCAGGCCGCACTGCCAGGCCCCCAGTTTCTTACAGTACGGGTGTAAATACCCACAGCAGCCCACAGAGTTGGGAATCTTCTGAAAATGCTCAGGGCTCTATTGGCTGTTGTATACGGGCAGCCCGCAACCTCGCTGGATCTGCCCAGCTTCGGAACAGGATCAGAGCCACACCATCGACCGCCGTGAGTCACAGCCCCCCCCCCCCCCCACGGTATCCACGGCGACGGCGCCACGGCAACGCATAAACACGTCCACGTCCATCACGGAAATTCTGACATCGCCCAATGTCGCAATGGGTGCAGAGGTCCAGTGTTTACACTGGCTTTCGCTCCAGCTACAGTGACTTAGTTCTACAGTTATGCACACGAAAGTCGGCCCAATCCTGTATCGAAACCAAACTGAAAACTGTTTCACCATGGACAGATACCCCGGGTTTTAGTGCAGACACCATGAAAGGAAACTGTGCATTAATGCAGAGATGCAGAGAGCACATTTAAATGCTTTTGTGGGTCAAACTCAAACAAAAATCCCTTTAACCATTATCTGTGATTTAGATTTTTTGGCTGGACCGCAACAGCGGGGCCAGCCCTACAAACGCGAATGTCTGTGACTGAGTGACTGAGTGAGTGATGAAGTTACACCATTGGTCGGCCGAGCTATGAAGTCACACCACTGGTCGGCCGGAGAGGCCCCGCCATACACTAGCTTTTGACCTGGTTCATAAAGAGGTTGAATGGTCACTAGCACATTGGGGACTAATGAATTCATTCCTGGGTTTGCTTGTTCAGTTTTGTTCATCAGCTCACCACTCCGTGCCTGTAACAAAGCCAGGAGGTGACTCCTCTTGATCGCTGGGCCACAAGAGGAAGTGAACTGTGTGGGGTTTTTTTTTTTTGAGGAATGGATGTGTAGATTGTAATTGACCGGCTGAATTACTGTCACACGGGGAAGGAACACATGCCTGAGAGCCCCTCGGAAACGGGCAGCATAAAACAGAAGGATGACTGACTCCCAAAGATTCGGCGATGATGGCCAGAGGAGGAAAAAAAAAAAAAAGAGATAGAAAAAAATGTGTCTGTCGAGGCATAAAATTAGCAATTACAGCTCACGTGTCGTCAGTAATAACTATTTCGGCCGAGATTTCGGGTCGGTGTCGGAGCGGGGCGAGGCCGTAAATCAACCGCCGCCGGCACCTGCATCCAATCAGCCGGCACGCCGACCGCGCCGCCGCCGCGCCCCGTCCCGTCCGCGGTCAAAAAAAGCCGTCTCCACGGCAATAAGCAAGATGGCCTCCGTCTGTTATAAAAAAAAAAAAAAAGCTTTCAAAAGCAATTTACTTCTTAAGACCCCCATATGTTGACCTGGACTGGAAAAAAAGAAATAAATTTGTGTGAAATCACTCCACATGCTACACCGGTCCAGAGAAGCTTATTCTGGTTTTTTAGAAGCTTTGGAGGGAAAAAAAAAGTACTGTAATTACTGAATGAGTGATAGGGTCACAAGATCACTAAGCGTGGGTTAGGCGTCTGTGGCTCAGAATACTGACAGGATTCGAACGGTCATAGCGGCACGGACTCTCACAGAGACGGCATTGGAGAGAAACTCTGATTATTCGAGATAAGTCGCCGCGTTTCAAGTCCAAATCCCTGCCAATTGCGCCGATTTAGAAATGGAAGATCAGGGTGCGTCTGAAGGGCTAAGCTCCCGACGAAATGTGACTTTGCGAAAAGTCGCCGAAACGAGGACTTCGGAGGCCAGAGCGGACCCGCGCAGCCGCGCGAGAAAAACCGCGTTTCGCTCGTTTTTAAACGTTTCAAACGCATCGTTTAAAAATGTCGCATCGTTTTTTTTTTTTTTTTTTTTTTTGAAAACGAGGGAAATTTATTTTATCGTTATTTCAAGGCCGTGAGGCTTTTATAGAGACTCGACAAATTTTTTCAGCCACGGGGCGAGAAAGCGGGCCCCCGCTCGTTTAATTTCATTATTCCTTCGCCCTCGTAAAAAAAAAAAAAAAAACATCTGTCCTCTTGCTCTCCGCAGGAAACGCTTTTTAAAAACCCCTCCGCTTTCATCCATCAGCGTGATGTCACATCCATCTTACGGGGAACGCCCGGCGAATGCGAACGAGGACGGAGGCGCGCGCGCAGACGCCGCGTTTCCCCCGTAAATAATTCACCGCTTTGTTTATCGAAACGCTGGCTCTCGCTATTATTTTCTAGCGCGGGATGGAAAAAATAAATAAATAAAATAAATAAATAAATAAATTAAAAATCCGGAGGCCAAGGCCCGTGGGCGAATTCTTCTCTGAAACACATAAATAAATAAATAAATAAATAAATAAATAAATAAATAAATAAATAAATACGAGAGGAATGCGGTGGGTTGTCGTTGCCGCGGCGCTATCGCCCGAGTTCTCGAGACGCGGCGGCGGCGGCGGCACATCGTTAGCGCGGGACGCTCGCCGGCGGTCGGCGCGTAATGACACACAGATGTACCTCCAGTTCCATTTTCCCCTCGGTCCCCCCCCCCCCATTTTCATTCCCTGGCGTGCGTGTGTGAGGCGAGGGGGGGGGGGGGGGGGGGGGACCACACTCCGGGATACGAAAACACCTCTAATTGGACGTGAAGTGCAGCCTGTTTGTTCGGAACGCGCGGCGGCGGTGGCGGCGGCTAAAGATGTAGCACGGGGAGACGGCGGCACCGCGGCGAACCGGAGTTTGGGTGTCTGCGCCGTCCCCTTACGGCGTCCTACGGTCTCTTGCACCTGTGACCCTGGAGCACGGGACAAAAAAAAAACGTTGGTCACGCAGGTACGGGCACGCGCTCGTTCGATTTCGCTTCCGGGCCGTATGAGACCCAAAGCCATTTCTTAATCGCTCTATTAGCGCTGTAATTTAACAGAAAAGAAAAAAAAGGAACCGGGCCATTAATCCAACATCATCAGTGCTCCGAAAGTGCTGACACACAAGTTTTAATCGCGTGCATTAATTGCCACATTACTGCCGCGTGAGTTATGATGCTGGAGCTCACGCCAAACCAAACCCCGGGAAACTCCACGTGGCCTTGCCTGAGCATCCTTCCCTGAGCATCCTTCCCTGAGCATCCTTCCCTGAGCATCCTTCCCTGAGCATCCTTCCCTGAGCATCCATTGGCTTTAAATGCACTGCTAATTTTTCAATGATTCTCACTACTGGCACACGCGGTATGAGCTACACAGTACTACAGGAGAGCCAGTGACTACTTTACACCCTACAGGCTACACGGTACTATAGTAGAGCCAGTGACTACACCCAACAGGTCACACAGTACTGCAGGAGAGCCAGTGACTACTTTACACTCTACAGGCTACACAGCACTGCAGGAGAGCCAGTGACTACACCCAACAGGTCACACAGTACTACAGGAGAGCCAGTGACTACTTTACACCCAACAGGTCACACAGTACTACAGGATAGCCAGTGACTATTTTACACCCTACAGGCCACACGGTACTACAGGAGAGCCAGTGACTATTTTACACCCTACAGGCCCCACAGTACTACAGGAGAGCCATTGATTATTTTACACCCTATAGGCCAGTAACAGTACTACAGGAGAGCCAGTGATTATTTTACACCCTATAGGCCAGTAACAGTACTACAGGATAGCCAGTGACTATTTTACACCCTACAGGCCACACGGTACTACAGGAGAGCCAGTGACTATTTTACACCCTACAGGCCCCACAGTACTACAGGAGAGCCAGTGATTATTTTACACCCTATAGGCCAGTAACAGTACTATAGCCAGTGACTATTTTATGATTTACAGGCTATTTTATACAATGCAGTCATATTGTGGGGAGGAGTGGCGAACACCAGTATTGATTAATCATTTTTAAAAAATATTTCTGTGTTTCTGGTCTTTGACCGTATAGTTTCAGTAAACATTTCATCATACTTTTGTGGTTTGTTTTTTTGCATTTTGGGAGTTCGCATCGATTTAAAATAGTTTTTAAAAACACAGCCATTGATATGGCAGTGAGTGTCAGATCTCACGGGTGACACATATCGACCAAAGCACAAAAAACTCGGGTTCTAACGTAGACTCTAACCCCAGGCCACCGGTGACTGTGAAGTGCTTTAATTTTTCATTACCATGGAGCATTGAGCTGAGGTATGGGGGTTGCTGAACAGGTCGCACTCAGAAACTCAGAATGTTTTGTAGTACAAATAGTTGATTTTTTTTCGCAATTAAAGCAAGAAAATACGTATGTCACGCTAATCAAGGGCCATTTATTGCCTCATTTGCAAAACTTAATTTAGTTTTCTTATCGCGATCGAACAATCATATTCTGTGTTGCGTTTGGCGGGTGACTGGAGCGGCTCGGCTATCCCGCAGCTGCGATTCAGTTCACGTTAAAAAGACAGGTGGCCTTCCTAATTCTCGGCGCTAAGCTCCCGGTCTCAGACGGCGAAGAGGTCTCGAGTCGACTGAGCCCGGGGTCTCAATTGGCAGACCGCGCTGGCTAACCCGACGCAGGTGTGTCCGCATGCGGTCCAGACGCCGCTTTAATCTTCCTGCGTTTTTTTTTTTTTTTTTTGCGGCGTTCTCCTCGGTAGACTGCCGGCGCAATCGCGCTCGTTTAATCATGCCTGAATTTCCCAGAGGCACCGGCGCATGACCGTTCCCCCCCCCCCCCCCACCCCCGGGTCAGGTCATGTGACTAACTTTCCGTCAGGAAACAGCAGGACTGCAGAAACGCGCTTGAGAGACAATAGTCCTCTTCAATATCCGTGCCTGAGTTTAAAATAAGCAAATGCATGAAATAAATAATGAAAAAAACCATCTAATAGGTTCCAGCCTAGGCAGGTGCTCATGAATATTCAAGTAGCAGAGAAGCTGTTTCCTATTTGGTTATGAATTTAATCATAATGGACATGCGAAGAACCATTGTACCTCGCAGTACAATTAGAAACAGAAACACGTTTTAGGCCGGGCGATTCTGGGTGTGAACATTTGAAGAACTCTTTCCCAGAATACCTATTCCTTGAGGTAGGAAAAGATAATGGATAGGAGCCTTATCTTCATTACATTTCATTTTAAATGATATGTCTTCACGGTGACTCTCCAAACTGATTCAGCCTTATCAAACTCAGAAATATTAAGTTCCCAGGTTTCTGCAATTTTAAAACTGTCTCTCATGGTTTAATTCAGCTTTTTTTGGGTGGGGGTCTGACATGAATCATGGGAATTGTAGTACTTCTGCGATAAACATCTTGTTCACAGGCAACCTGAGTGTACATTAAACAATCTGATGGCAGGTTAAATCACTAAATTATATTATCTGTTCACATATTTGAATGGTAGGGATGCACATACATATACACACACACACACGCACACACAAACACACACAGACACACACACACACACACGCACACGCAATTTTCACCGACAAAGAATAATGATGATAATAAAATGTAATCTAGGGTTGTCGAACCTCGGTCAAAACACCCTTACTTTCAAAACTAGCTGTGCCAACACTCCGCCAATCTCAAATTGCGAGCAAAGCACAGTAATACAGCCGTCATCATCATCATCATCATCATCATCACCGTTGCCATCATCATCTTCTCTTGGCCGCTCGTAAGTGCCGTGTGCAACATTCATCACACATCTTCAGAAATTTGCAGGGAGAAAGATCTCTGGGACGACAAAATTGACATGTAGCTTTACTGCAGATCCTAGAGCTCCCAGCATAAAAAGCAACATATTTACCGGCCTCTTCTGGACTGTATTCTCTGTCCTGCACAGACAGACAGGCAGACGGACAGACAGACGGCAGGCAGACAAAAATGAGGAGTTGTGTATTGATATTCTCGCTGTCTAGTTTGCACATTATACCACCTTCCTTAAACTTAAACACACACAATTAAAAGCAAGTTGTATTATAAATCAATTTGGGCTGAATCCGAAATCCAGTTGTTATTGATTTTTATTGATTTTTTTTTCCTACAATAACAAAATATCCAGTTTAACTGGACCTATCAACCATTTATAAACATAAACCTTTTTATGTATGTACCATAATTCCAATTATAAACGCTAGCCAACTAGTTCACTCTCCCCTATCCAGTCATGGGCTAATAACTATGTAACAACCATATAATAACCATGTAACAATGTGTAATAACTACGTAACATCAGTGTAACTGCACACCTCAGCTATGATGGTGGTGTAACATGGGACCAAAACTCAACAAAAAGCGTGATAAAAATGCAACGCAGCATTATAACAGTTGTTATAGACACTGCATAAGACGATACACAGAGGAACCCTGCTCCAACATCCTGCCATTCAGACGATTTGCTACAGAGGGCGCCATTCACATCGACACCACAACAAGGGTCTCTCCTCCGTACCTCCTGTGCTCTGGTGGGGCGAACAAAAATCGCTGGTGTATTTGTTTGTTTCGTTTAATTCAGCTTCCCTCTCTCCCGCAACATTTTCTCTCTCACTAAAATTGGGCCAATATACCAAAAAACCACCCAACCACAGAAATTGCTTTTTTTTTTGCTTTTCTCTGGGCCCTCACTCTGAAGGCCCGTTGGAGAAAACTTTGATTTGGTTTTAAAAGTGGCTCTTGTGTAGTCGCTGGCGAATCCGCCTACGATCTGATGTGCCCAGCAGATCTCCCCCAATGCCTGACTGAGAGAGAACCACTTCAAAATGACCTTCAAACAAACAACTCCCAGTAAAAAAAACTGATGTTTGTAAAAAATGTCATTGTAGAATACCGCACAATAAAATAGGGACATACTATTATGCAGTGTCATATTATATGATGATATTGTGTATTTTTCCAGTATTATTATATCATTGATGTATAGACTGTAGATGGACAGTGAGGAAGGACAGGTGAACTGAAGTGACCTTCAGACAGTAGGGAAGGACAGGAGAACTGAAGTAACCTGTGGACAGTGAGGAAGTACAGGTGGACTAAAGTAACCTGTGTACCGTGGAGAAGGACAGGTGAACTAAAGTAACCTCTAGACAGTGGGGAAGAACAGGTGAACTATTGTAACCTCTAGACAGTGGGGAAGGACAGGGGAACTAAAGTAACATCTAGACAGTGGGGAAGTGGAGGAGACCAATTAGTTTCCTGGCAAACAGCAGCCGCCTTCCTTATGTTCACAGACCTCTGCTGGATGAATAAGCAGCGTCAAAAGCTCAATAATAAGGTAGAAATACCCACCTCATTTATTAATGCGCCATTTAGCCATCAAAACATTTTGCATAGCTAATTACATGCTGCGTTATCTTCAGGGCTAAAGTAACTCAGCGTGAGACCATTCTTCTTCCAGAGCCCAAATCCACTTTCCTAATTTACTGCTGGATTTAATTGGGGGCTTGTTTATTTATACCCCCAAAAAAAAAAGATGTGATTTAAATGTATTGTCCATGCTTCTTAATTGGACCCTGTTTTTTATCCTCAACAAAGCTTTAGAGATCAATACCGTCATAATTTACAAATCAGGGAGCCACTCGTAGGCCTGCTGCGGGAGACGATTCTCCAGCCGAGCGGCAGCACTGTAGCTTAAATGAAATTCATAAATCAGGACCGGCTTGCTGAAGGCGAGGCAGCCATTTTGGCTCTGAACGTGACACTATTTCAGTGTCATCAGCGAGCACTTTGCTAATAACGGTTCCATTTCTCCTGGTCCGTACTTAGGGTGCGTTCCAACCGCTTAGTGTCTTACCTTCTTACTTCGTTTCCTTGCCTCCTTTTCTGATCTAGTCTCGTGATCAAGCGCTACGTGGAGGTCACATAATCCAGGTTTTATGTAGATTATATTATCAAAGATCTCGGTGGAGTTTCATGTGCATGATCTTTTAGCAGTAGAGGCTCATGGGAAACTGAGTTGCGAATGCAGGGAGAGATGCCACAGTTTACCTAGTCCATCAATTCTGCCCCAATCAATATCACAGACCTTCCCACTTACTCTGATTTTACCACTTTCTCCCCTCATTCTGGGTTCTTTTACATACACACAATCACACACACACAAAACATGTACACACACACACACACACACACACACACACGCTCACACACACCCTCCTTCCTCCCCATTTATGGTGATATTTTAGTGAAATGTATAATCCACAGTCAGCCATTTTTTCTTTTGATGATTTTCCATGCGTCTGTGTTGTTTGTTCTTCTGTGTTGACAAAACAAAAGAGCTTATATCAGTCAGTCATGAGATCATAAAGCCATGTGTACTTTGGCACAGCTTTTCTGTCAATGCTGTACAGTCGTAAATAAATCACACACATTTCTGGGCTAAATTCAGAACTAATCATTCGAAACTAATAGCACCGGTCCCATATGGCTCAATTTACTGAAACACATTTTCGCAAAATCTCCAAGTAATTAAGTACAAATTCTTATCAGTGCACATTCAAAAACATTTATATATTTATATAAACACACACACAGAGCAAGAGACAGAGAGAGAGAGAGAGAGAGAGAGGCTTAAATTATTTCCTTTGAAATTTGAGCATTAGTTGACTGTAACGGCATTCATGGATAAACAAATAAACAATTTATTCAATAAATGAAAGGCGAGAGCAAAATAAGAGGACCGATCAGAGTTGTAAGCAGCGTAAAATTGCCTGCTTTGCATTTGACATTAATTAAGCCTTTTTTTTCTCTCAACCATCACAGCAACTTCTCGGGTAAATGCGGGTTTTTTTTAAAACCATCTGAGAAGAAATGGCCTGTATCAGATTGGCTATACGGCGCAAAACGAACGTTATTGTTTTTTAAACGAATTCCCGGGAGCCAACCGAGGGCCACACAGCTTAGCGGGAACACTTTAATCCCCCCGTCTGTCCCAGCCGTCCCTTCCAACGAACGAAAAAAGCAAATTATTCAACGACTTCAGGTTAAGTCACTAAATCCACAGACCAGCAGGAGTAGAGCTTCTGCCCAAGACAGGTTCTTTCTTTATCCCCCCCCCCCCCCCCCCCCACCCCACCACACACACACACACACACAACACACACACACACCTCCCCCCTCCTCCCCCCCCCCCCCCCCCCCCCCCACACACACACACACACACACACCTCCCCCTTCCCCCACCCCCCCAGAACAGAATCAATGAGCTCACTCACAGTGAGATATTAGCTCCCTTTTTCCAATTCATTTATGATTTGAAACATAAGCGGGGCCTCTGGAAAACGATCGCCTTTTCGTTTTCGAAACGTTTAAGCCGCGAAGTCGTTCGCCGAGCTCCGCTCGATAGCGTAGTAAATATTTTAGCCGCGCGCGCCGCGTGGCCCGGGGGCCCCTGTGCCGGGCCAAGAGCCCCTTAATGGCCCTTAAAAGGGCATTGTACACCTCGCCAAAGGCCCCCCGGTTTGAACTTCCTTTAATGGGAGGCGGTAAGCCCCGCCCCGCCCCCCCCCCCCCCCGTAGCGGCACCACAGCTGATTTGATTGGATGCCTTTGTACATTCCGACTCCGCCCCTTTACAAACGGAACTCCCACCGATGCAGGCCTCAGCTCAACACACACAGCACTTTACCAGCCCCATATGCACTGCGTCGGGAAGATGAACATCTGGTCTCGTCTTCCAACTGACAATTAAAATTTTGTGTATGTAATTGATCCCATAGAAACTGCAATATACACCCAGTATTATGCTGATATAACGTTGAATAACAAATAAAGAGGAAGTGGTTTTTTTTTTTTTAGTTTGTGCAGGCCAATTTTTTGAATCAGTATGAAACAAAACGGAAGTCATGTGATTCAATTAGTCATGTGATCCAACAGCCCAGTAAAGCTGACCCCGCTGACCCCCGTTCTTTCCCTGCGTTCTTTCTTCTTCGTTGGTTTCAAAGTTTGGAGACATTGGTGTTCCAAAAATCAGCAGGCAGGGGCTGAGTGGTTCATGATGTAGCCAATGATGATGGTGATGAAGCAGCCGATGAAAATGACGACGTAGTCGATGATGATGATGATGATGATGATGTAGCTGATGATGATGATTTTTAACTACGTAATTAAAGTCAAGGAAACAGCATAAACGCAGAAACCACCTGAAAACAATCTCTAATGGTAAACCTAAAAGCCCTGGAGGTGAACTTGATGTGGGACTTTCCCTCAGTTTGCATTTTTCAGATTGCATAAGTAGATATCTCAGCGGCCACCACCCGTCTCTAAGAATCCCAGCACCACAGAGACGGCATTTAAAACACTTCTTCCATCTTTGCGTGTTTTTGTGGCTCTCTCTCTCCAGCAAGCATTCCTTTCAAGATCAGCATTGCAAACTATGTGCTTATTTGTTCAGCTCTGTTTCTGGGGGGGGGGGGGGGGGGGGGGGGGGGGGGCAGGGGGGGCAAGGGGGGAGGGCGAGGACTGGCCATTATCTATTCTTCCTTTTATTTATAAAGATGTGATCTTTTTTTCAAATCCGTTTAGTTTTGGGGGTTTTTTATTTTCGGTCCTCCTTCAGAGTGCTTGTGCGCGTCGGGGCTCTGTTGAGGAAGCGAGGGATTCTGGGAAGGCCACCCTCTCAATCAGCGCTAATTACTGCCCTCGCCCCATTCAGAGGCCCGCCCGTCCCGCTTCGGCCCCCGTCCCCCCGGCGGATGAATGGGCGACGGGCGGCCCCTCTTTTTTACTTCCCTGCGCGCTCCTCCGTGAGAGGGTCCCATCGGCCGGAGCAGCCAATCGCACGCGGGCAGACTGACGCAATCCGGGAGCGGGATGCCGGCCTCCTTTGTGCAGACCCTGCGACCGGCGATGTGGGAAAGTTCTGGAAAGGAGGAGAGTCGTTGGGGGTGGGGGTAGGAGTAGGAGTGGGGGGGGGGGGGGGGGGTGATGGTAGGTGGGTAGGTGGGTGGGTTGGTGGGGAGGGGGGGGGGGGGGGGGGGGGGGAGGGGTGAATAAATAGTAAAGTAAAAGTGAAGTGGGCCGTCTTTGTCTTTGTAAAAATACCGAACCGTGCCCCCTTTTGTGTGGCCAGCCCTCACGGTCCCAATCAGGGCCCAGCTTTCGGGGGTAATTGGACCGGGCGGAAACGCTTTGAGCGGCACAAGTGGAAACAGAAAGCGAGGATGGGTGGGTGGGTGGTGGGGGGGGGGGGGGGAAGGGGGAAGGGGGGGAGGGGGGGGTGGGGCGCGGGGCGGAAATGCTTTCCAAATGAAGGAGGAATTGATTTTGCGAGTGTGCGGCCGTCGAGGTCCATCGTCAAATTAAAGTCGTCTGAGCATGCGCCGCTCGTTAGCGAAGCGCGGGAGCCGCGGTCTCGCCCGCGCGAACGTTTCCGCGCCCGGAAATTTATGGAAATGCGACGCGTCTTAAATATTTGTTTTTTTTTGTCAGAGAGAGAGAGAGAGAGAGAGAGAGAGAGAGAGAGAGAGAGAGAGAGAGAGAGAGAGAGTGAGAGAAAGTGAGCGAGCAACCCGGAAAACAGAAAGAACGGCGAGGATATATTTTATTCATCGGTTAATAAAAATTAATAATGTGCAGCAACCCAAATCAAATGTGTGTGTGTGTGTGTGCGTGTGTGTGTGGGTGGGTGGGTGGGTGTGTGTGTGTGCGTGCTTAAAATCAATCTGAGGAGACTGACAAGTATTCTCTAAATCGTGCTTCTCATAAACATGTGAATTATTTTCTTTTGCCTATTTATTTCAAAAGAGAATTTTTTTTTTTTCTCCCTGTCATGAATAATGGCTGATCAATCATTTGGTCATATTTAATTTTCAGTGAAGGCATCCCTTTGCGACACACTGACAGCAAAATAAATAAAAATTTTTGAAATAAAACAATAACCAGACTACATCAACATAAAAAAAAAACATATGATCAGATGGCTCGAAAGAGAACATTAGGATAACAATAACAAAATGTCATATCCAATAAAGACTTGACAAATCTAGTTATTGCACAACTGTGTTCTCAGCTCTTTCGTAAACAATCTCACTGATAGAACGAAAGACTTTGGAAATTAATAATCTTTCTTTGCTTGCAGAATAAACAGTCTTCGCGCCTCTAATTAGATGTGAGATATCCCATTGATTTATGGTAATTAAAATCAGAAGGTCTATCGTCAAAGTTTAAATTAAGTTTAATGTCCATTTTAATTTACTCATTTCTCATGTTGTTTGGTCTAAGTGAAAGATCCGCAGGGATTTTGAGTCACTTTCTGCGTGTATAGCCATAATAGAAAATTCATGATGACGTACATGAATAATTCAGAAAAATAATGACAGGAAATGACCTCATAATCTCACCACCAGCTGTGGCATTGGCTATAATTTTTTAACAGCAGTGTAAAAAAAATAAAACAATATAAAATAAATAAAAATTGCTCGGACATCCAGTGCAAATTCAGTGCAAGCAGTCCATAGCTGTAGGTCAGCCTACTCAGACACATACAACCGTGGATACGTTCATTGGTGGAGGGTGACTGGTACCACAGGCAAACTAACCAGTGCAGCGGCGCGAAGAACAAGAGGTAGCAGAGAAACGAAATGAAACGTGAGCGCCTGTTTTGCTTCACAATGCTGATCTCATGTGTGGTAGGAAAGGACGGGCGCACCTCATTCCTCAATTTAAACGCCAAGCCTGAGGTGCCCACTGGCAGATGGCAGCTACACGGCGAAGTAAACAGGCAAACTGGCAGTGACTAGCATGCTAATGCTAGCAGCTAGCATTAACGCCGCCGGTGCTACAGGAAATGCTAGCTACTAACATTAGCATGCTAGCTACTAGCATTAGCATGCTAGCTTCTAGAATCAGTATGCTAGCTACTAGCATGCTATGCCAGTGGCTAGCATTTCCTGTAGCACCGGCGGCATTAACGCCCCATAAAAATCGGGTATACTGTAAGTTGCAGGTTTTTTTTTTAAGGTTAAAAAAAGGAGGAAGCTCACCAGAGGCGAGCAGCTTGCCCGTGGCTCTCTCGGTCGCTGAAGCCCAGTAAAGAGAGCGTCCCGGTGGAGCCGCTGGGTTTCGAACTCCCCTTCTGGCCCGCCATATGCTGGAGAGACGCGGATGCTCTTATCATTAGCATTATTACGGCCTCATTACCGCCTGCATGTTTATATGAATGGAGAGCTTTAGCATTCACGCTGCAGGGTAGGATATTCGCACGCTCAAATCGTGGATTACACAGGCGTACCACGCTTTGTCCTTTACACTCCACATACCGTACGTGCATGTCTTGCATTTTACAACGCACATACGCATCATAAAATACGGTGTCCTTTATTGTACGTTTTATGCACGCATGCAAACACATGCATGCGCACACGCACGCATACAAATCTCGGGTTTCTCGTTCGGTTCCACATTACACGTTTTTCTTTACGTGCAAACGGTTTCGTGTCTGGAAATCTTACACGTGCGTAATAGACAATCTTCCCCGAATGTGTCGCATGGAAAATCATTGCTTTGTGGAAACACTGAGTCCTCCACAAACAGGAGGAGATTTTCTTTGTGCCTTTTACATTAGATTTTGTTCTTGTGGGGGGGTGCGTACTGTAAATGCCCACCCAGCCCACTGTTTAGCGCAACTGAATTTTATTAGCCTCCTCGTTAGGTAACTAATTACTTTAACTACGAACACGTTACCCATGTGGGGTTTTTTTTACGACATGGCTGACGATATGTTCTCCACCGCACTCAAAAAGGAAATGACAGATTCAAAGACTCTGCATTTACAGACGGAAAAAAATAAAATAAACATCTCTTCATTTCGCTGAGGCAATAAATACAGTTATTTTTTTATTTATCTATCTATTTATTTATTTATTTTCACCGCCTCTCGGATCAGAGCTCTCTGGATAGGATCGAGCCGGGCCTTATCGCCCAATTCACCCGCATTCCACCACCGCACCGCCCCAAACATTCCAACCATCCACCCCACCACCCCGCGCCGCCATCCAACCCCAATCAATTCGACCACCCCCGCCGCCCCCCCCCGCCCCCCCCCCGGTGGTCCCGGGACCCCGGTGGTCCCGGGACCGCATCTGAAGGTCATTATTATCTCCGGGACGGGGTCAGCCCGACTCAGCGCCGCTTCAAAGCCCTGCTTACGGGCCGGGGGGGGGGGGGGGTTAGGGGGGGGGCAGACCAGAGCTCCCCTCAATCACGGGCGGACTTAGCCGGCCCGTCGAGGAGCGGCTTCGCGCTGGCGTCCAGGTTTAGCCCCCCCTAATCCGCCGGCGTGATGGGGAGCGGCGGACCGTGGTAATTTGGGCCCGGGTTCGCCCCCCCCCCCCCCCTCCATCGCTAGCGACGACCCCCCCCCCCCCCCCCACAGACCTCAGCCGCCGATTCGACCGTCAGCGAAAACCGGCGGAAAAAAAAACCCCTCTAATAGCGTCTCTCTCGGTCCTAATCCCCCCGCAGCGAGGCTGGGACACCATCGCGCTTTGTGTCCAGCGAGAACTCGCATCTGCACATTTACATTTTTCCCCCGTGTGAACTTTGAGGACACTGTCCGAGACCACCGACTGAACGCAAACATTAGAATGCACGTTATGTCCTTAGTTTACCCAGACATCCCTGTCCCTACTCCCCCCCCCCCCACCCCCTACTCTGACCACAAAACCCTAAACAACCCAATTTCACCTATTTAATAACCCATTACAATAATCTCAGACCCACCCATAACTTTGTGTAATTTCCAAATAACAATTTGTGAAGGCTTATTAGTTAAGCTTATCAGTCTCTGTATTTGTACACTGATGTAAAAGCACATGAGTGTTTACTGCAGTGTCACTACATTCATATGGCAATGTACTCAAGATAAATTATGACCCGACGCTGTGCCCACTTTGTCTGAGAGCACAGCGTGAGAGTCAAAAGCATAACTCAGCGCTACATCACACTGGAGAACACCAACACAGACAGACCGACAGACGGACGGACACACGGACCGCGGCCTGTGCAGAAAAAAATGGCGGAAAAGGCGGTGACCCAGTTTGGCGAGCCGGCGATGGCGGCAGACGTTCGCGCCACGTCGCCAAGCGCCGTGGAAACGCCGCCACGCAGCTTAAAAAAGGAGCGGCTCACGGGGAGCGGGCGGACGCCGCGACTCGCCCGCAGTCTCGGCCTCACGCCTCAGAGCCGCATCAAAAAAAAAAAAAAAAAACAGGCAAAGCCGCCAACTTCACCTCCCGCCAGGGACTCCCGCCAAATCCCTCCGCCTTCGGGCCCCGCCCCCTCGCGCCGATATCTCAGATCTGCGAAAATGAGACCAGCGTGCAGCCAGAACGGCACTTATCCCCCCAGCTGTGGGGGGCCCGGGGCCCCCCGTAGGCCCGCACAGGGCGCCGGCTGATTGGCTGACCGACCGCTGACTTTTTCTTTGTTCATCACAGAACAGATAGTTACGGGATTATTATTATTTTTTTTACTTTTTTCTCCCCCGACCGCGACGTACCGCCACAGCAAAACTCCTGAAGGTAGCAACTAATCTGGCATATCCCGATTCGCCCGTACGTTACGGGGACATTTCGGGACACGGTTTCAGCTTGCGTTTGCAAACCGGGCTTAGCAGATGCTCCCGACGCAGGACCCCGACAACACCAGTTACCCATTTTGATCAAACGCTGCCGTCTGTCCCAAAAAATAGCATTTTTCAGCAACGGCGCTACGAAACCAGCATTGCCAGATTTTTATCAACGTAAAAAGGGTGACCCATATCAAGTTTAAGGCTCACCTTTCCGCGATGATAAGGATAAAGATTGATAAAGCTGCGCGTTCCGCTTTCCATTTCATTCCCCTTCCAGTTGACCGCAAACTCCGCGGTTCTATTGTGCACGTTAAAGTATTACATCGAGCTAAACAGATCCCCCCCCCTCTCCCCCCCACCTTGAAAAACAACCTGAGGTGCCCTTTAAGATGAATTTGCCCTGTATGAACCAGGGGCTGCAGCGTAATCACTCCAGCCGCTCGGATTTCTGCTCTTAGTGTGACTTTCACGGCTCGGGTGAAAAATGGTGGCCTTTTAATTTTTTTTTTCAGTTTTTTTTTTTTTTGGTCACAGTCGCTGGGTTTTCGCTTGTTTGCCAAACAGTCCCCGCAGAACGCAGAGAGGACGAATCCGACATTAGAGACGCAGGGACGCAAGGCGCAGGAGAATTGGAAAGTCGTTAAAAAAAATAAATTAAAAAAAAAAAAGGAGGGGAAAAAAAAAAAAAAAAAAAACAAGGCCACTCGGTGCAATTTCCTCCGGTAGAAATAATGCAGCCGGAGCCACGGACCGTTCCAAAGGGACAAGGAGTCCGCACGTGTGCTCCGTGACATTTAACACGTCACCCTCCACTTCCTGTGGGTCTATTTGTTTATTTGTTTTTTACAGTCTTTTTTTTTTGTTACCGCGGTGATGAACAAGCTCAGTGAGGGAGCTGGGGCCAATCGGCAGCCTGTCTCAGGACCCTAATGTCGTTTTAATGGCCCTGCTGATTTTACGGGCAGGAAGAAAGATGGCGTGTCAGTGTCACCCGCCAAGTAAATAAATAAATAAATAAATAAATAAATATTCACTAAAAACCGCCATTCACTCCTGGGTCGCCAAACCCCCCCCCTGCGCCCCCCCCCCCCCCCCCCCCCCGGAAAGGGGGTCTCAGAACACCGGCAGAGAAAATGGCAGCGTGAACTTTACAAAATCTTTACGGGAACGAAAAAAAAAAAAAAAGAAAAAGAAAGAAAAAGAAGAAAAAGAAAGCGAAGAAAAAAAAAAAGAAAATAGTTTCAGAAGCCGCGTTGTTTCTCTCCGAGTAAGACGCCATTGATTATTGAACGGTCGAACGCGCACAGTGCATATTGATCCGCCCGAGGGCCCTCTGGGAAGGGCGGGAGGGCGGGGGGGAGGGGTGTGGAGTGGGGGGGTTGGGGTGTGGAGTGGGGGGGGGTTGGGTGGGAGTGGGGTGGGTGTGGGATGGGTGTGGGGTTGGGGTGAGACGCAGTAGATTGGATCACCCACTCGTTACATCGGCGTGACCCACAGCAGTGGTCAAAGGGAGAAAAAAAAAAAAAAAAATTACTTCATTACTAGCTTCGGGTCGAACCTGAGATCAGTGCTTCGGGCGTGGACGCCGCCTGGTCTCCTGAGGAGGCAGGGGTGGGGGGGGTTGGGGGGAGTTTGGGGGGTTTTGGGGGGGGTGTTGGGTTCTAAGATGTTCCCCTCGCTGTTTGGACGTTTCCGGGAGTGGGCCGTGATAAAAACGAGCAAGGCCTTTTATAGCGCCTCCATTAACAGGATCGGTTTATGGGGGGGTGGAAATCGCGCGGCTCAAACCAGAAGTTACGGCCACGGCATCTGTCAACAATGTGTTAGCGGCTATAATTTGGACCGTTTTATACCCCCCCCCCCCCATCCCCCCAACACACACACACACACACACACAGACACATCTCCAAATGATGACAAAACAATCGAACAGATTGATGAAAACCCCTTCGAACATTACGATGACGCACCTGCCCCTCTCTTCCCTTCAAAACTGCCGTTCACACACATGAACGCAGGGGGCCAGCACCAAGAGGGGGGGGGGGGGGGCGCAAAAGACTCCTTAATCAAGCTGAGAGCAACATTTGGCTCAATTACCAGCGGCACGTTCAGTCTGCCGCAGCCGTTCGATCGAGCCGTCATGGTGCTCGTCTTTCGGGGTGATAAAATAAACGCATTTTAAAGGCTGTGAACAAGCGCTCCATGTTCATTAGCGATGTATTATTACCGGCCGTGCGTGTAAGGATGGAGGAACCCGTCTCTTCTGAGCCCGGTTTGAAGTAGGCCCCAGCTGAAGACGCACAGAGGCAGCCGCGCTGATACCCTGATGCATTATTTAGGGCTGGATCAGTGCTGGAGGACCGGGCTTCTCCGGCCTGGGACCCACTGTCACAGACCATCTGCATCTCTGAGAGAGGAACTCTTTCATTTCACAAGGAAAATGCTGTGAGCACAGCTAGTGGACAAAACAGGATAGTTTTATTGATTATCTTTTGCAATAGCAGTTCCTGCTATTAGTGTTTGTGTGTGTGTGTGTGTGCGCGCATGTGTGTGTGCATGTGTGTGTGTATGTGAGTGTGTATGCGTGTGCGCATGCGTGTGTATGTGTGCGTGTGTGCGTGTACATGCACGCGTGTGTGTGTGTGTGTCTGTATGTGTGTGCACGAGTCTGTGTGTGCGCGACAGCCTGACTGATAGCAGTAGAGGAAGTGTTGCGGTCTCTCTCGCTCTTCCTCTCGTGTTTTGATTCTCTTGCTGTTAGTCACACAGGGCGAGGCGATGCGATTCTGACTCTCAGATGACAGGCTGCTGCCACCTCATTATGGAGATGATTGTGTCTGTGGCACCACAGCGAAGGTGAACTCTGCGCAGAGGTACACAACTAACACAGCCCACCGGGTACACAACTAACACAGCCCACCGGGTGCACAACTAACACAGCCCACCGGGTACACAACTAACACAGCCCACCGGGGGAAATAACCCACACACTCTCAGAGATACACACGCACGCATGCACGCACACGCACACGCACACACACACACACACGCACACACACCTTCTCTCTCACACACACACACGCACATGCACACTCTCACACATACACACATTCACTCATACACACGCAAACACGTGCACACACACACTCTCACACACACACATGCACATACACGCTCTCATACATACACGCATATACGCACACACACACACACATACACACTCTCTCTCTCACACACACACACACACAAACAAAAACACACACACGCATGCATGCACGCAAACACGCATACATGCTCACACGTGCATACACTCAGCTGCACACTCTCACACATACACGCACACAAACACACTCACACACACACACTCGCACACACTCACACATACACACACACTCTCACACAAACACACACACACACACACACACACACCGCGCAAGTGCTCCCTCACTCCCTCAGAGAGTCTGTTCCTTTACAAGCCGATGGTAAATTAGCCACTGAAATGGCTCATCTCAGAAACGCAGCCCGATCACAGACAGACAGCCCGGCCAGGTTTCTCAGTGGGCTGTTGTTGTTGTCGTTCTGCATTTTATGTTTTCTTTTTTTTTTTCCTCTCCCCTCGTTCGTGATGGAGAGGAAGGATTAGAGAGGCAGACGTGCGGTGGCAGGTGTACATTCCTCCTCCAGACGCCGCGGAAGGGGGGGGGGGGGGGGGGGGGGGCGGGGGCAGGGGGGGCGGTTACGTAAGGTTCTGTTGGCCAGATTCGGCAAGGTGCCTGAGCCGGGCTGCAGCTGTTTGCATCCCGACAGAACGCAACGCAAACCAGGCTAACATACGAGAACTCGAGAACAGTCAGATTTAAAGACAGGGTTTCGCCTAATTCCAAAAAAAGGCCAGGCCGAAGAGCGACAGCTTTGGTGGGGCGTATCGTGCCGTACCGGTCCAGCCAGTGACATCAATCAATCAGTTAACAATCAGGTATAAAAGAAAAAGGTATAAAAGAAAAGCAACAGCATTATCAGCCTCGAGGACCAGATTTCCATTTCCATTTAAATCATCCGGCAGAAGCTCTTATCCAGACTGACTTTTAGAAGTGACTTTAATTTCAGTGCATCTACATATATCGCAGGTTTTTAAAAATAAAAAAAAACTGTTGAGAAAAATAACTGCTGTCTTTTCGTGTTCCCCTCAGTCCTTTCAGTCATCCTAATGTTCTTTCTCTTTTCAATCTGTCCTGTCTTTCCTGCCCATGTTTCTTCTCCTCTGTCATCCCTTTCTTCCACCAGGCTTTATAGCACACTCTCACACTCTTTCCCTACCAGTGAGGAGTCCTTTGTATTATTTATCGTGTGTGTGTGTGTGTGTGTGTGTGTGTGCGCGTGCGTGTAAGCGTGTGTGCGTGTGCGTGCTCGTGGCTTGTGTGTTTGATGCGTTTGTTGGGTGTTTATCGAGCGTTGTTTGAATGTCAGCGCTGAGTTATTGTGTACAGCAATGACTGATGTGTGTGTGTGATGTGTGTGTGTGTGTGTGTGTGTGTTATTCCCAGTGCACTCCTCTCATCTGTGTGTGTGTGTGTAATCTCTGATGTGTCATAGAGGTGAAGGACCTGACAGCCACATCTCCCTGTTGCACAAGCCTGCCGCCTCTCCCTCCCTCACTGTTCACACATAAACATATACAAATATAAACTGTGTATTCATCCCTCTCCCTCCCTCCCTCCCTCCCTCCCTCCCAGCCTCTTATCTATCTGTTTCCCCCCTCCTTCCTTCCTTCCTTCCTTCCTTCCTTTTCTTTCTCCCTCTCGCCTTCCCTTTCTCTTCAGCTCTTGCTCACTAGTTCCGCACGTTTGCATTAACGCACCTGAGCCGCTCACAATGTTGGAGGAACGTAAGGGAGTTCACCTGATTTATATGAGACACGGCGCCAAAGTTGGCCAAAAACACCTTTCCATTATGAGTATGGCTGGAGCTCTTCCACATCGCCCGAGCATTCTGGGATATGTCATATTTAATACGCAAGGCCACGCCAGCTTCCCTTCCTTGTTTCTCAATGACACTCTCTCTCTCTCTCTCTCTCTCTCTCTCCCCCCCCAATCCGTACCCCCCCCCTCCCACCCCCCAAAACTCTACTCCTAGACAGGTAGCAGCAGATATGCTAATTAGCTGATGTACTTAATTACAAGTTTAATTGATGCATTAAAAAGATACAAACAAATCACCTGTCGGCGGGCACAGCGGTGCTTTTTTCGTTGCACACCTGGATGGATTCACGCTCGCCCGTTTAAATTATTCACAATTATATTATTCGCAGAACAGCCTTTGTGCTTCCCCACCGTCAATGAAAGCTCCCATTCCGGAAAACATATTAGCCGGGCTGAGAGATGTAAATTAATACGTGTCTGGCTTCAAAAAAGCCTTAACCTACGGCACCACCCCCTAAAGCAGACGCTGGCATGTACGTCCGTACGCACTCAACGGCTGTGTAATAGTTTATTAACGTCGTGACAGCTCTCCAGCAGCGACGGATTTCACCCCTGATTGATGTTATAATCTTCAGTGTGGAATCAGAGTGTCAGAATCACCCGAGGCGGTGGTAACACGGAACTTGCCTGCCCCCCATACCCCCCCCCCCGCCACCCCCACCTGCCCCCCCCCCCCCCCCCCGAACTCTCTCCCTTTCTGCCCTCTCTCCTGATTAATTTCGTCAGGGCGGTGAATTTGCATGAACGAATGTCAAATTACCTCTCGCTGAGAGGGAGCCTCCTGTCTGCTTTTCTCCGTGCTCCGCTCAGCTTTGTTGACGCTTATTGGGGATAATAACAAAATGTTTTCAATACAGCGGCGAGTAACCAGCTGCCGCACAAGGACCCCCAGCCCGGGTGGGGTGGGGGGGGGGGGGGCACAAGGCCATGTGGAAAAAAATACTAAAGAAAATTTTTCTGGCGTTCCCAAAACATCAGCATCCCCAAGGTAAAGCACCAACCAAAACACACCACTTTTTTTTTTTTACTACCATTTCATTTCACACTTATTTCATATTTATATACGATCATTTTATTAATATTTGCATCTAAATAAACGGATAAATAAATTAACCCTCATCTGAGGCGCACAGATCCCAACCCCCCGGTAACAATGCGCCGTTTCCACAGCAACGGCAGGGGTGGACAGATTGCGTGAGAGCGGACGAAATCCCACCGGCGCTAGCGCGGTGTTAGCGCGACGTTAGCCTGGCGTTAGCACAACGTTAGCGTGGCATTAGCGCGCCGCGGCTTTGTTAGCGCTGAGCTCGTGCAGCTGAGACGCGGGTGGAGAGAGCGACGCCCCCGTTTTAAAAAACGCATTCAGTCCTGCCTGGTGGCGTCCCGCCTTACCTTGGACATCGGGCCCCGCCCCCCCAAACCACCCCTCCCAGGACGTCACCCAGAGCGCCCCATATCAAGTGTTCCTGGGGGGGAACGGCAGCGGGGAGCCGCGGTGACAACTAATTTGGCGGGAGGGTTTCAGAGGCCCGGCGAATGACTGGCGTCTCGGCGGAATTCCGTCTTCCCCCCCCCCGGGGCCCCCGCGAAACGACAAAGACATTTAAATTACAGCTGCACAGCTGTGCGGGGAAACCGAGGAGGGATCAGAGCAGGAGCCGGCAAATCCGCGGCGGTGGAACAGTCCCGTCTGAGTCGTGGCAGGAGATCTGGATAAGAGCGCAGAGGCTAACGGACGGAGCGGGGAGGCCGAGTTTTTAGGGAAACGAAATCCGCTTCAGTTATGGAGCCATCGGCCAGTCAGAGCACATGACCATCTACCCTCACTGGGGTGACTGGTTTTCCTCACAAAGCTCAGACCCTTTGAGGTGTGAGGTCACAAACACGTGATTAGAACGTTCTTAACTGAACGTTCTAATGCTGATGTCACAATCACTACTGATTGACTGCACCAATGGAGAGAACTGCAAGGGCATAATGTGTAAAAAAGAGCAATAAAATGAGAAACAGCAGCCATACCACTCTGTATTTTTTTTAAAAAAAGATTATTAATAATATATTATTATTATTATTATTATTATTATTATTATTATTATTATTATTATTATTATTATTATGGTACTGAGGACCAACAAGGTCTACCCTGAAAACACCCTGAACTCAACTGGTCATGGAAAACCAGAGCGAAGGGGAACAAAAAAAAAAAAAATACACTCCTCAAATATTTAAGTAAATTGACCTGAACAACAAAACCGTACAAACAGATCAATGTTCAACAGAACTAAATTAAACCTAAATCACACCACTGCGTCAACAGCAAACTGCCCCCGGGCAGAATAGCAGAATATCCTAGTAAGGGTCAAAGGTCACAGACAGCGGCAGGCGTTAATGATGCAGTCCTGCGCCGCGGCGACTGCAGCCTCGCTTCTCTAACTGGCAGCTGCGAGGCGGCCTTTTGATCGGAGCGGGCCGTCCAAGGCTGCGGCACGACTTCGCCGCCCGCCGCCCGCCCCCCCCCCCCCCCCCCCCCAATCGATTCTGAAGCAGCGAGAGAAGAGCGGCATGGTCATGTGTCTCTGACTGCTGCAGCTTCACAGGGGGCCTGAGAGAAACTGAGGGACCATGGGACACCTGCCATTCAATCCTGGACCAGACGTTTCAGACCGTTTGTGCATACGTGTGTGTGTGCGTGTGTGTGTGTGTGTGTGTGAGTGTGTGTGTGTGTGTGTGTGTGTGTGCATGAGTGTTACACAAGTGGGCACGTTTGTGTGCATATGTGAGAGTGCGAGTGAGCATGTGAGAGTGTCTGAGTGTGTGCATAAAGTGTGTAGGTACATGAGTGTGTGTGTGTGTGTGTGTGTGTGTGTGTATGTACGTGTGTGTGTGTGTGTGTGAGTGTGGCCTGTCCCTGGCCAGAGAAGCGGTATAATCCTGCGCTCTCTCTCTCTCTGGCAGGTGTGTCGGGCTGGACAGAGACGACAGGGCGATTCTCTGGCTGTCACATGCTGTACAGACGTGTAATGGGAGACCTACGCACCCCCCCAGCCAACCAACCCCCGCCCCCCAAAAAACGCAGCCGGGACGCCAGCGTGCACCCCTCCATCCTACAGACAGCCTGTCGATTCAGTCCGTCTCTCTCTCTCTCGCTCGCTCTCCCTCACTCTCTCTCTCTCTCTCGCTCGGGATGGAGGGAGGGAGGGAGGGAGGGGGGGGTGTCAGGGCAGAGGGATGAACCCGTCACTCCGGCAGACACAATGGCCAACTGTGTTCGTCCGTCTCTTACGCAGGTGAACCAGGGGGGAAGACAACCGCAGCGTCTACACCCCTCATCGTTAGGGAACAGGCGCCATGGCGACCGAGCGGAACACGAAATCACCCTAAAACCCACTCCCTGTCCGTTCAGGAGGTCCTTTAGGTTCGCCATTATCAACGTCTTTTCCGAGAATGGAATTTTCCACCAACCCCCCCCCCCCCCCCCCCCCCCCCCCCCCCCCCCCCCAATGTAAAAGTGGTAGCTCCCTCTCTCTGCAGCTGTCCCATTAAAAGCAAGGGAAACCCTCCCGAAACTTCCGGAAGACCATCAGGAGGAAGACGGTGCCAGCCGACGACAGGACGTCAGCCCCTTCGCTGTGTGACAGACAGCTCCCCCCCCGCAATGATCATGTGACCTGCAGCAGTGATATCGAGATACAGGCCAAATGAACCTCTATGCATGTGGAGGGTGGAGACTTCCCAGCACCATTGAGGAGTTTTATTCCTCCCCACCATTTTCCTGCTTGTTCAGCTACAGCATCACAACTCGGCTCAAACGCCGATAAGGTTTATCAGCGAATTCCACAGCCGCCACGCGTGCAGAGATGACAGCTGAGAGCAGACGATTGTTCAGTCGAGTGTTCGAGTGAAAGATCGGAGCGTGAACGCAACTCAGTGCGCGTTCACTGAGACAATATCAGAGCGCAAGCAACAACAACAACCATCATCATCATCATCATCACCACATCATCATCCTCATTACCACACCCCCCCCTCCACTGAGACAATATCAGAGTGCAAGCAACAACAACAACCATCATCATCATCATCACATCATCATCCTCATTACCACACCCCCCCCTCCACTGAGACAATATCAGATCGCAAACAACAACAACCATCATCGTCATCATCACATCATCATCCTCATTACCACACCCCCCCTCCCCCCACTGAGACAATATCAGAGCGCAAGCAACAACAACAACCATCATCATCATCAACATCATCACATCATCATCCTCATTACCACCCCCCCCCTCCACTGAGACAATGTCAGAGCGCAAACAACAACAACCATCATCGTCATCAACATCATCACATCATCATCCTCATTACCACACCCCCCCCCACTAAGACAATATCAGAGCGCAAGCAACAACAACCATCATCATCATCATCATCACATCATCATCCTCATTACCACCCCCCCCCTCCACTGAGACAATATCAGAGCTCAAGCAAGCAACAACAACCATCATCGTCATCATCACATCATCATCCTCATTACCATACCCCCCCCCCCCATGTCACACAGCTTCACTAATAGACGAAAGATGAAAGAGACTGACCTGAACGCTTGCTTCGGGAGGTGGGAGGTGGGGGGCCGGGGAGGCGGAGCCTGTACCCAATCGCAGCACCCATTGGTCCAGCACCGCGCCCTGCGGTGAACAGAACCGCCTGGCCACTCTGGGGGCCTGTTAACCATACGGCGTTCTCCGTTCCGTCGGCAGCGTGCGGGGAGGGGGGGGGGGTTTGGGGGGGGGGGGCGCGAGCAGATGTTTCCCCCCTCCGGTCTGTCTGAGTTCCTCTCCGATACTTCCATTAATCCGTCAGTCTGGAACACACAAAAGAAATTACTTTTTTTTTTTTTTTTTTTGTTAAGTACTCTCTCACTTATCTTTGTCCTTGGTATGACTTGTTTGTGGTTAATGTAATGTCATTTAAATTTTTACTTTTTATTTTTAGAGTGGGGGGACGGGGGGGCGGTTGGGGGGGGGGGGCATGGTTAGTTTACTGCCTTATTTTGACCATTAATCTCCCATTGTGTCAGCCAACAGAAGCCCAGTGGGTGTTCTGTTTACCCTGCCACACCTGACCCTCTGATATTTACCCAAACAAGCCGCGCAACATTGCGCGGTATTTACACAAGGCTCACTGTACCACCGCGTCAATGCTTATGTTCATAAGCCATACAGAAGCGTTTCTGAAACCCAGCTCTCGTTGATCCACCATCCAGTCAGTACGTTTTCATTTCGCCTCTAACTTGGCCACCCCCGATTCGACCAATCAGCAGCTCGACGAGATCTCCGGCAGTTGAAGGAGGAGCGCTTTGTTCAAGCCGGAATGAAAGCCTACTGCAGACGGTACTGTAGACCTCCAGGAGCAGGCTTGGGAAACACCGCCATACAGAGACTGTAGCTGCTATTTTAAATCCTTCAAACAGCAACAAGTGAGAGGTAGGCCTGAGGGAAAATCGGTGTGTGAGAAAGGGCAGCGTGTTTTGGGTCTGAACACAAACACGGCTGCTCCTCCCATTCTCATCCAGAGGGTTGTGTGTTCGCGTGCTCTTCCAGAGGGTTGTGTGTTCGCGTGCTCTTCCGGAGGGTTGTGTGTTTGCGTGCTCATCCAGAGGGTTGTGTGTTTGCGTGCTCATCCAGAGGGTTGTGTGTTCGCGTGCTCTTCCAGAGGGTTGTGTGTTCGCGTGCTCATCCAGAGGGTTGTGTGTTCGCGTGCTCTTCCACGCGCGGTCTGAGGTTCTCATGCACAGGAATCAGGTGCAGCTCAGAGTACACAGGAACTCAGAGAGAAGGTGAGGACGGGAAACATCTGGGTCCAGAGCTGTGTCCAGCGGGATCTTTCCGCTAGGCATGCAGTCTCTTTTGCCCTCTCTCTCTCTCTCTCACACCCTCACTTTCTCTCACACACTTTCGCTCTCTCTCCCACACACTCTCACTCTCTCTTTCTCTCTCACACTCACTCTCTCTTTTCTCTCACACACACACACTCTCACTCTCTCTCTTTCATGTATTTGTGAGCACTCACTCAGTTATACTCATGTATGTGTGATATATTCACACACGCACACACACACGACTGTATCTGCAGACCTTACTTTCCCACCCCTCACCTTCTCGTCTCACAATACAAAGACAGTACAACAGTCCAAGACTCCCTCAAAGACGAGTCTCCCCTCATTTCCTGTTTCCTGTTGTTCGCGGGAGATCAGCAGAAATTCCAGGGAGATAACCCTCTCTTAAAAAATCCTTTTTTTTCCCCCTTCGGAGCAGACATCATGTTAGATAACACATGACTTCAGTTACGCTGTCTTTTGTGTTCTGTTCTAATGCGGAATTCGGCGCTGGTTTTAATCTAACGCAGCGTTTCAAAAAAAAAAAAAAAAACGGCATAATGCTTACGGGATGTTTCACAATATGCAGATTCTGCACATGGACTATGCAGTCATACTTCACTTTGGTCTGTATTTTATAAAACAGTGGTCAGCGAAAGGCTGTGCATACACACAGACTAACAGTAGAGGGCAGGATAATGCTTAAGAACAACAATGTTCAGAAACAATGTTCTGTAATATCCCGAAACGATTCTTCTGAGATTATGGTTACTCTCTACTGTAAGATAGTAAAATAGTAAAAGTTCTCCAGACGATACCACAATGAACTGTCACCTATGTCATAGATGTTGCCGTGATGAATATTCAAAAAACTATACATTGTTATTGCATTAATGAAATAATTTCTGAGGAACAATAATTGTACCACTTTGGTCACACTCTGCTTTCTCAAATGAACAGAATCTCTCTCTCTCTCTCTCTCTCTCTCTCTCTCTCTCTCTCTCACACACACACACACACACACACACTTTCCATGACACAAACACAAATCAGCATCACCTATAACTGTTATTTTATTCATATAACCAATGCTGAAGGGCTCAGCTGAATATTGATAAAACTTTAAAGGCTAAACGCACAGGGATACTGTATAATTACCATGACATTTCTTCTTCTGTGTGTTCTCTTTTTTTGCGTCAGGTAGAACCGGTCTGCCCTCCTGTGGTGGACAGCGGTAATGCGTCGCGTCCCACTGGAGGCTCGGTTTATTTTCACAGTTGCTGTGAGTTATTATAGCCCCGTCGTTATCTCTATGAAAACGTCTTAGTCGGCGACTAATATCCGTGCATCCATTTGTTGAGTTTTCTCGCAGTGGGTGGTCGCAGTTGGACGTGGCAGAGACCTTGTGGTTTGGCGATTTCCCGTCGCGGGTCCAGCAAGCTGTTCTCTGTTATTGATGCGCTGTTGACATGTTTCCGTGAAGGTCGTCATGCCCAGGGTGAGGCTGCTCGTCCACCAGGCACCTGTTTCTGCCGCTCAGCGGTCCTATAGTAACATTCCCCTCCCAGCGTTCCTTTCGTCCGCGCAGGAAGCGGATATTCTGTCGGGACTGAAATGCGGTTGCGCTTCAGGTGGCCCAGAAGCTCACCGTCGTTTGTTCCTTCGGTTCAGGCGGCCTCGTGCTGAAAAGAACGGTCGGTTAAAATGCTTAAAATCCACCCCACCCCCCCCCCAATCATATGCTGAGAGTAATTTAAAATGATCTTTTTATTGGTGTTTCTTGTCAAAAACTTGACATTTTCAAGTAAATCACAAAAAGAAGAAGAAGAAAAAACTTGGCCACAGTATGTTTGGATTAATGTGGCCCAACATTATTTAGCGGTGGGAAAAATTCTCTTTCCACATGGCTGAGATGGTATGTGTGACTCAGTGGTATATATGGAGTTGCAGACTTAGCTGAGGTCACCTTACAAAGCAGAACCTCTAGCCCACGGGGAGTCCAGAACCTCCGATCTGGTTTCAAAAATCACAACCCAGAACCTCTAATCTAGGTTCCAAACCACCGGTTCAGAACCTCCGATCCGGTTTCAAAAGCTACAACACGGAACCTCCAATGGGGATGGAGTTTATTCAGGGGCCTTTATGCTAACCAAAAGGGTTCTGGCCAACTCATTTACATTTACCAATGTGTCAGTCGAGGAAAATAGATGAATTGTTGAACTAGCTTGGTGCAGCAAAAGCCACTGGCCTGGACAATGTTTCTACTAGGAAACAGCGCTTTGCGTTGCATATCTTATATCTCCCTCCGGAGCAAAGCATTTTACCATATGACTCTAAACGTGCGATAGTCATCCGCTTGTACAAAAGGGGGATTAGAACTGATCCTGGCAGTCAGGTAGATAGCCTTATATTTGGCCAATAGGGACCAGAGGGGTCAACAGCTCGGTGTCGGATGCCAAACCACGTAAAAGGGTTTTCCTCTCTCAAAAGGAGGCATGGGTCCTACTCAAATTGTGATAAAAATGTACCAAATCTTGTCAGTAATGTAAATTATATATTTTTTAACTGCCAGTAATGGTCAGATGTTATAATGTTATACTCATATAATGTTTTTTTCATCCCAACACCAATCAGAATTTTGTTGAGGTGGCACAAAATTCAATTCAGATGACCACCTCAGAATTCCCTATGTAGGAAAAAAAAACCTGTATGGGCACATTAGGCTGTGGAGTCTCGCAAGGAAGTGTGTTAGGGCAGAGTCTGTTTTTATTGTACATAAATGATATGGGAGAAGCATGTTCTCGCAGTTTGTATTTGTATGCCGAGGATTCGGTCTTGCTCATCTCTCATAAGGACCTGAGTACACTCCAAGGGATGCTGGGAGAGGTGTTTTCAAAGGTCAGTATCTGGTCAGTATCAATTTTATTTGGATCCAGGCCCAGGTTGAAGAAGGTCCCTGGGCTCAAGGTAAAGCTAGGACTGAAAATCATCACAGCAAAAAACAACAATAAAAGACCTGGACTGTAAGCTGAATGGAAGTTTGAGGGGGCAGGGAATGGCCTTGCAAGTATGCAAGTACTGAGAAAAAAAAAAAGTTAATGCTAGAATCTCGTTTCTGGCAAGAAAGGCGAATCTGCCAGACAGGAACTGCCTCGGTTTTAGCCAACAGCTTAGTGCAATGACAATTTGACTATGCCAGTGCAGACTGGTTTGGGGGGGGGGGGGGGGGGGGTGCTGTCAATAGCACCGAGAAAGAAGCTATCGTGTTACGCATGTGTGTGTGTGCGTGCGTGCGTGCGTGCGTGTGCGTGCGTGCGTGCGTGTGTGTGTGTGTGCATGCGTCTGTGTGTGTGTGTGTGCCTGTTTGTTAGTAGCGCATTTGTAATCTGCACATTAAGGAATGCATATTGCTGTAGTTATGTGCGAGACCTGGAGTTTTTCTAACACACAGCTCTCAGGTTCAGCTCCCACCCGTGAAGCTGCTGTACTTAACCTGTTTGTGTGGGGGGAGCAGTCGGACATGAAATATAACTAAACAAACAAAAGCCATTAAGCTGTTCTGTGTGATGAACAGGGTGCTTCACAAAGAGGAAACAAACAGCACTACTCTCACACGGATTATTTTATAAAAGCGACACACACACACCTGAGGCAAAAGAATATCATGAATATGAGGTTCGACTGAGGGGGTGTTGCCCAGCACAACAATAGTTTCTCCGGTATATGCAAGATATACCAGCACCATGCATGCCCTGGGGCTCTCTCGCTTATGTTTGTCTGGAGTGATTCATTGCGGGCCAGTGCATTATAGCAATTTCACAAGAACGATAGAATTCTCAACCCAGTCTACCCTGGAGCCAGCGTGTTGGCGCTATACCACCAAAGGCCACTAGATGGCGAAAGAGGGTTAAGAGAAAAAGATTCTGGGGGTGAAAGATAGTCAAATGGAATTGCACCAACTTAAAACAGAAGGTTGCCAATCAACTCTAAAGCAGCATTAATTCATGCTAATCAATAATTAATATGCATACATACTTAGCTCAATGTTTTTGTCGGTGAGATTTCAAACTTGATTCATTTCAGGACCGAAATAATCTTTTGGCCTGTTTACTCAAATCCAGAGAGTGGAAAGCATTTCAACATTGTAAAATAATTTAGGATGTTTTCACATGACCCAGCCTCAGTTCTTTTAAAGTGAACCAGCTGCAAATGAAGGCCTGGCAGCTTCCATGTGATTGACAGAAACACATCACATGATGTGTTTCTGCACCTCTGCTCCTTGAACTGATGCACTTGTTGTACGTCACTCTGGATAAGAGCATCTGCTAAATGCCTGTAATGTAATGTAATGTAATGTAATGATCACATGGAAGCCGTATGACCTTGCTGTTGATTGGCTGTCTTATCAACACAAAATAGATAACCAGGTTTTTTTTTTTTTTATCCAGAAGCATTTCGCATTTTAGCATTTCATTTTTTAGCTTGGTTGTTCACTACCAGTTCAGATATAATTAAAAAGAAAAAGACAGAAAATGAAGGTAATACACCATTTGGTGGCAAAGTCTGTCATTGCATTTGATATTATTATATTGTGATGTCAGTGTGGCCAGCCCTATCCCCACCACACCTCAACCCACTGCAATAAGCACACACAATCTCTCACATACACATACACACACACACACACACACACACGTTATGAACAGAGATACTCTTACCTATTCCAGTGGTGTCATTTCCACTGCTCACAGTTTATACAAGCAGGCCCAGTTTCAAAATCCCAAACCAAAGCCACTGTGTTCTGTCTGCTGCAGAAGCCAGAAAAAGCCATGCTGTTTGCAACGCCAAGATTAAAATCCATTTCCTGCAACACCGTTTGTTCTGGAAGAGGCCCAAAAGAAAAAATGACCAAGCTGCCAACTGGCTTCCGACAACAAGCTAATCACTTTGGGACCACAAATATGGCCACTCCAGTCCAGGAATTAGTCCGTTTTTTTCCGATTACATCTCAAACCATGTCTCTGTTAGATTTACATGGTTTCGGGGAAGGGAGCCAAAATGTCAGTTTTCATTCCTGCAAGTCGGGTTAAAATCAGTGGCACCTGAGCCAACCTGGCTGCCAAAGCCAAAGCAGCAACAGGTGAGTGATTGTATGCTTCTTTAATGTTGTTTTTTTTTCCGGTAACGCCCCCTAGAGGACTGGAGGGGACCTGTCGTGCCATACCAGCGAAGTGGGCTGGAGCGCTCAGGTCTATTGGAGGGCAATGCCCACTTGTCCTTGTGTTTACCCCCCGTTGCCCCGCGCAACTGCTCTCCGTTGAGAAAAGAGAAGATAAAAAATTTGAATTGAGGGGTTTTTAATTTTAACATTTAAACCAGGGGTTCTCAGTCGTATCCAGAAAGGGCCGGTGTGGCTGCAGGCTTTCAATCCAACCAAGCTGCTACACACCTGATTCTACTAATCAACCACTAGAGTCTTTGCTAAGGACCTTGATTAGTAGAATTAGGTGTGTAACTGCTTGGTTGGAATGAAAGCCTGCACCCACACCGCCCCCTTTCTGGATAAGATTGAGGACCCCTGATTTAAACAGATTCTGTTTTTTAAAAATATATACCACTAAGGGTTTTCGACACCAAACAGGCGTTTATGGCAGTGATAGCATGATCATTTTGATAATTATTAGTATTATCTGTTTAAAAGTCACATGACAATGCACTCAAAAAGACACACAGTTATTAATCATATTAACCTAGCAAACTGTTGACAGCACTGTGAAAATAGAATTGTTCCCCTTCCAAACTGTGGCTCTATTCTGCTGCTCTACACATCACAAATATGGGATTACTGCATCTTAATCTTAAACCTCGTTCTTCTGTAAAATTCCTACTGTAGGGGACACGAGTCAAGAACCATATATTTTTCTATGCTGGAACCTACACTACAAGGGACATTCAATAAAAATAAAGGAATATTTTTGAATATATTTCCACTGCAACATGTTTTTTGTCATCCAAGACTCTATATTAAAAATTGAAACATTTTTTTTTAATGCCAGGTCTCAGGAGGATGAACCTCGTTGGTTAAACGTGGACAGTTTGAACTTGACTGTTAAGTGTGATTGGTTATCCGGAAACAGCAGCATTTACGCCATTGGTTACTCTGCACGACAGCAGCCACTGTATTTAAAATGTGAAGTATGAGCAGTAGTACTGGAAGGAAGTAAACAGCGTACTGTGCTACATGCTGTACTGCTGTTAACAATACGGTACAACTGGTTTGGCAACACATGCACCATTCTCTCACAAATGAGTGTGCGTACATACGACTCCTGACAAAAACAGATTTAAATAAAAATCTGGTATAGCTGCAGAGGTTTTACACATGATCATTAACCTTGTTAATGTGTTGCAGCGGTCTTGCCTAATAAGCATGTGATGCATCCTCTTCCCGATCAAGTATGTGTGCTTTCCTCCTTTACAAACACTTCCATCTGTCCATCCATCCTATACTTCTCTGATAGAGAGGCACTGCTCCTAGAAACAAGGCTCTTCCCGGATTTCTCTGAGGGAGATAGAGGAAGAGAGAGAGAGAGAGAGAGAGAGAGAGAGAGGCAGGGAACCGACCGTAAGCTAACACTGTTCTGTGTCAGGATGCTCGTTGCCGGGAAACGGGATGCTGACTGGTACTCAAAGGCCCTGCCTCCATTCCGACCAATCAGCCGAGAGCTGGCAGCCCCCGGTGTTCCGGGAAAGCTCGTGAGTGCCGGTAGCATCGGAGGACAGGAAGAAGAGCGTGCTTGTTCCAGGACGCGACCATCAATCTCCCCGAGCGGACTTCCTCCAATCAGAGCCTAACGGGCCATGCCGGGAAGGGCGTGGTCAAACGCATGTGAAGCAATAAGGAGAAAAGAAAGGTTCATTGAATGCATTTTTCCACCACCAGCCCGTGCATTCAGATACTGGCCACTAGGTGGCGACATAGGCCCATCTTTTGGTCCCGGACATTTCCGGGAAATCCTGCAGGGCAAATTTAATACCGTAAAGATAAAACAATTACCGTAAAAAGTGTCGCTCTGAAATAACGTGCTCGAGAATGCCTTTTAAAAAATTCAGCTTTTAAACTATTTCTTTCTTCCCATAAATCCCATATCGCTTTTCGTGACCATTTCTGGCCTCGTTTTTTTCACACCATATTTTAGTGATAATGACTGTTACCATCCTCTGTCCCTGCATTTCCCAGTATTCACATAATTACTGCCAGAAAATGCCAAGAAATTATTCCAACACTTGAACAAAAGAATAATGTAGGCAAAATGTATTCAGCCGCTAAGAAATGTTATGGCTTATGTGTGGTTCTCACCCACTGAGATATTTTTATATAAATAAAAAAGCAAAGAATCTAAAATGGTAACAAATGCTCTTACTGATGAAGATGTGTTTTTCTGACTGGTTGCTTTTGATGTGCTTTTTTAAATCGATGTTGAGAGAGGCGATCTCTCTGACCTTAGCTCATCTGGATGGCTCATAAAGCGAATGATGTCAGCTGATCCACACATTATGATGATCTGAGCATGTGCTCAGCCCCCGTGCAGCAGCTGCACGGCATCTGTGCGGCATTAAGAGCGAGCCCTCAAGTCACCGCGGCTCAGTCCTCAATGGCCATGTGCACTCTTCACACCGGCCACCAGGGGGCAGCACCTACATGCAGTTTCACACAATGACGTTCCGAGCACTTCCATGTGGTTGTCGTGATATTGTTTATTTCTTTATTAGAGTGTAGGATAGAAAGGTACTACTGATGATGATGATGATTATTATTATTATTAGTATTAGTAGTAGTAGTAGTAGTAGTAGTAGTATTCCTTGATGCCCTGTAAGTCACTTGCAATTGGTGCGTTGGCTAAATTAATAATAAGTATATTAATAATGCATGTAAAGGTCTTATGAGCAGTGACCATAAGGCCATTAGAGATCCAAAACTGCAAGCAAGCAACATCTTGATCAGTGGCAGCCATTTGGTGTTCTATGGATGGAAGTGGTCCTGTTCTTTTCTGGTATGGAGCAGGCTGTCGGGCAAGGCTGTGTGTGATCTCTGTGGTATTTGTGTAAATCGTGTGTAAATCATATATAGATCTCGTGAAAATCAGCAGGTTATCCATAATTCACCTTTTTCTGATGCTGAAAGGAACTGATCAGAACTTTGAAGAAAAAACTTCTGCTCTCTACTCCACAATTTTAGATTTGCCATCAAGCTATTTTTGCTTTTATCGAATTTATTGAAGGTTTTTTTTTTAATGCATTTTAGTTTCACCATGAAGAAATTGCAGTACTTTTTATATACATGTATGTCTTTGTCCCAAAACATTATGGAGCTGACTGTAAGCAGGATCACGCGTTTGTCTAGCTGTGTGGGGATCAATAGCCTGGGAGTGGAGTCACAGCTCCTAATCGCTGCTTTAAATCAGTCAGGATAGGCTCATAGTCTCAGGAAGGGCTTTTTTCAAAAGAAATCATCTCTGGAGAAAAAACCTCTCTATAGAGGCACGGTAAGAACATCACCAGCGGCAAGCTCTCGTCAGGGGGCTGAAAGATGGCCACTGTCACCAGCGTCCGGCAGCTTTATGGCTTATTTTACTGGATTACTTTAGAAGGGCAATTTCATATCTCCGGAGCCTGTTATCCTGTTGTCACGACAGAGCGTTGCCATAGAAATGGTGCGACTGTCTTGGTTATGACCTGTGGGTGCCTAACAATGTTTACTCCACACATACAGTACACAGAAACACACACACATGTATGTTGATAAAGTTAAGGCCCCCCAGACTTATGTGTGTAAAATACACATGTGCACACTACCCATTTGCACTTACAGAAGGATAGCGTCTCAGTATTGAGGGAACTTTTTAAAAAATGCTAATAAATGTGACTGTTCAGGAGAGCTACAGTAGCTTACACCAGGAAGTGACATCCTACACAACAAGATAACTGCAGTATCTTACATCAGGAAGGGACTGCATTCACAGCAGGAGAACTACAGTAGCTTGCATCAAGAAGTGACTGCATTCACAGCAGGAGAACTACTATAGCTTGCATCAGGAAGCAATAGCCTTCAGAGGAAGTGGGGAACAGCCTCATTCTGCTGACGGCTTCATTTTACACTCACAACTTTTCAATAACCATAATCTGGTAAAAATACCAAAAGGTTGGTACAGAACACTCATAAACTCCTATTCTAACATAGACAACCATGGGCCATGCTATGTAATGCCCAATTAAGAAAATGTTACTTAGGAAACATTGTTGCAACACCATGAAGTCATTATGACATCACAGACCAGCTGACCCTCCCCTTCCACCGGACAGTCAGATCAATGCTTGGAGCTGTGCTTGCTAATCATGGGTCACCCTCCTCTCTCACAGCTTGGCAAGCATGTCCCAGATATTCAGCCCCCTGCCCCCTGCACCCCTGGCCTCCCCAGTGTTCCGGGACATCTGAGTTACATAAAGTGTTTACAGTACAGTGTGCTTGTGTTGCACCTGATCCTCTGGGCTGTTTTCGGAGGCATGTGTGAGCCAGCCTGGGTCCAGTATCTGGAAGGGCTTCTTTATGGGCCTTGTGCAGTGAAAGAGGGCAAATGAGACAGACATGTAGTTTCAGACCTGTCATTACAGCACATCTGGATTAAGAGCTAACAGACTCTTTTAAAATCTTTAATGCATTACGGTAATATACTGTAGGGGAGCTGGAAATGAGAGGGTACTGTTTTATAGCCATAACAGTTCTCCCTCACACCTTCCCCCAGTGGTAATGTGCTATCACTGCAGGAGCGGCTTGACCTGTCATTGGGTCAGGTGAGTGTGAAAAAGTGAGTGAGTGAGTGAGTGAGTGACTTCATAGTGTTCTTGTTCTTAGAGCTCCTTCCAGGAAAGCTGACCCTCCGTCATCCTGCTGATTGACAGGCTCAGCTGAGACCTTGCGGCGGAATGTTTTCTCCTTGCCCGAGCCCTCAGTCACATGACCGGTCCTCACAACATTCCCTCCAGGTCTGGGCTCTGCAGGGTCGGGATGTGGCGGTGCAGCGAGTGCTGATACACTCAGTCGTTACATACGGATGTTCAGCACGGCAGACTTCTGCGTGTGCTTTCCAGACCGGTCACCATGGTCACTGTGACCGCAGCCCGACCTTCAGAGATCACTGCGACCTTGAGTCACGCCTCTGTGTGTGTGTGTGTGTGGGATTGCACGTGTGCCTTTGTTTGTATGTATCTGATTTTGTGTGTATGTCGGAGTGCATCTCTGTATATGTGTGTTTACATGTACAAATGTTTGTGCATGTACACATGTGTGTGTGTGTGCGTGTATGCGTGTGTGCATGTATGTGTATACGTGTGTGCGTATATGTGTGTGTGTGTGTGCGTGCGTGCGTGTTTGTGTGTGTGTGTGTGGCCTCTAACAGCTGCCCCAGGTCATATCTCACAGCTCTCCTGTGTGTTGGTATCATGGACCATCGTGCAGCAGCTGCATCACTGAAGTGAATCATTCAGCCCATACAACTGCACAACCCGCTTTACTGCACGGCCCGGAATGCTGCAGCTGTTCCTACGGTAACCCCAGTGACTTTACCCCTCTCCTCCTGCTCGGGAGCCCATCCCGCCTACTGTAAACCAGGAACGGCCCGGCGCTGCCGAGGGCACGCGGTCACCTGGACCCATCCAGACGGGCGGGAGGGGCCGGTCACGGCATGACCGGGGGGGGGGGGGGGGGGGGGGGGGGGGGAGAGCCAAGACACCCTCGGACCAATCACGGCGCAGCATCTGCAGCAGATAAGTAATAATAAATATCATGACCTTCCTCCAGTCAAACACAGCCATGTATGTTCCTATTACACGAGCGCACGAGCGGGGGGGGGGGGGGTCAGAGGGATTTGGGGGAGGGGGGGGGGGGGGGGGGGGGGGGGGGGGGGGTATTTATTCGTTGACCATGACCGCTGGCTGGTGGACAGCGTCCAATCATAAGACACGTCACTGTTCTCCACAGGACCCCTCATTCAGCATGTTGTTCCTCTGAAGTGTGTGTCCGTTTCTGGAGTAAAGACTGAAGAGAGCAGGGAGTCCGTTCTGGAGTGCTGTTAAAATAACTGCCATGGGGGGGTCCCAGGTGAAGGGGCCCGTTTCAAGGTACCAGTACCCCCCATCCCACATCACCCCCCTCACCCCCCACCCCGGTCCCCGGCTTCTCTGCTGCTTTGCACCTTGTTGTCCTTTTCACTTCGCAAAGTTTGGTCATCCTGACCCTGTCTGTTTCCGTAGATATTCTCCGAACAGCCATTTCCACCGTGCACTGAATCGCTGTTCGTGAAAATGATGAATGCGGCCTTTTTTTTTCTATTTCTTTTTTTAAAAACCTGGCGATTCAAAAGCGCAGATGTGTCCTTGCACACATTTCATTTTTAGAAACTTTTTATTTCATTCACATGTTATACTCTTTTACTTTTTAGAAATCTATGAATATTTTTTTTTTATTTCAATCTGAGTATATTTTTATCAGCTTTTTCCCTGTTTTCCTTAGAAGAACTCAGTTTATGCACAGTGGGTCGTGATCACAGTGCACCCACCACAGGAACTCAAGCAAAGAATTAAAAGTCAACCGGCTGAGAGTGGGCTCAATGCAAAAACATTTATACTGGCAGGGTTCCATAATGTACTGGCGTAACTATCCAGCAGCAAGCAATGGAGAATGGTCTGTTGGACACCGAACCAGATGGTTATGAGTTCAAATCCCATCAAAACCATTGTTGTTCAGGTCCTAAATGGTTCAGACTCAAATGTGAGAGCAAAGATGGGGGGGCAGGGGGGCGGGTGGGTGGGGGGGGATTCCATTCCTGGGGGGGCCGTTGCCTCCCCCCCCCCCCCCCACACCCCTTAGTTCCATACACTGAATGCCGGTTTACTGGAAGAGTTAGAGATCACAACAACTATTTGGTTATGGTTCTAAGAGCACTGGAGAAGATGATGTCTTCTCACCAAGTGTAATTCTATACATGTCAGCCTATGTGAATGACTGGGTAAAATGACAGGGCTGCCCAACCCTGTTCCTGGAGATCTACCATCCTGTGTAGGTTTTTATTTCAACCACATTTTGGCACACCTGGTTATGCTAATTAGCAGCTCAGACGAGATCTCTACTGTAGCTGTCGAATGTGGGGCGCTTTGTTAGGTTTGGAGGGGGAACCCTACGGGACGGTAGATCTCCGGGAGCACGGGGTTGAGCAGCCCCCCGGGTTGAGTAAATAACGGAGGGGCGGAATGTTGGTGTGAGATCGGGAGAGGAATGCGGCCGTTCCTGCCACCTGCGCCCGAGTTCGGGGGGGGGGGGGGGGGGGGGGGGGGGATGGGATGGGGTAATAAAGGAAGTAACGAGGCTTCTGCAGGTCAGAGAAACGGCGAAGAGAGCCCGACGTGGCGCACAGTGAGCGCGTGCGAGCTGTCAGCGTACGCACGCGGTGAGAGTGATGTGTGACTGACAGCTGCTGGAGGGGGGGGGGGGGGGGGGGGGGGGGCAGGGAGGGGGGGGGGGGGGGGGGGGGGAGCAGGCAGTGGTCCGTCACGCTTTTAACGCTGACCTTCCAGAGCGTGCCGGAGGATGACATCATGCCGCCGGCAGGAGATGTCGCGTGGTTCGCACATTCTGGGGAATTCTACCCCTCCACCGCCCCCCTCTCCCCCCCCTCCCCTCCCGGTTCGCTGCAGCCCACAGCCTGAGGTTCGTCGCAGACTGGTGCGTCGCTGCTCTGACTCCGCCCCGTCCCCCTCTGTCTCTGTCCCCCCCGCCCCCAGGACCTGGCTCAAACGACCCAAAACGCTCCCCTTTCTGGCTGTTCATAGGTCCTTTCGCTGCAAGCGGGAAAATATGACGACCAACTCCACCTGATTTTTGAGCTGAGCTTCACGGGCTGCAGGTTCATCCTTCAATATCACTGCATCGCTGCTTTCACCCTCCAGCTGCACCATGTTGCCATGGTATCACAGCATAATTAATTCCTCACTCTGTTAACATATCACTGTGTAAATGCCTCTCTGTATCACTGCAACCCTTTACAGTATTTCATCACTGCTACGCTTACATGCACCTCATTTCATCACTTTGTTAATGATTCATGTTATATCAGTACATGACTGTTTAACTGTATCACTGTATGACTGTACGGTCTCACCGTATGACTATAGCACTGAATGACTACATCGCTGCAGTGTCTCTGCACCCTCTCCTCCAGATAATACGCTGCTGGGTTCAGTGTGGTGTTTCTGCTCAGCGAAGCATTGCTGTGAAGTGTGTTTATCTCCAAAGAGCCATTTGCTCTCGGGTTGCATCAGTGAGTTCAGTTGCATCCTGTTGCAGTGATTAAAATTTTCCTGTAAATCACACTGTTTTAAAGTGGGATTCATAACAGGCTGTTAACGTTGTGAAAAATATGGGGTCATCTATTCATGGGAAGCAGGGAAATCAAAAACAAAAATTATTTTTCTCTCAATTCAACTTTGTTCACTTTAGCCAGACAATCAAAACATTACTGCAAAAGCACACGTAGAGCATATACAGTATGAA